>DWTO01004173.1:0-11796 GCA_018244755.1 Jemadia pseudognetus
CAGAGGAATGCAGAACCACTCCCACGTTTCACCAGTTACTTTTACGTCCCATTATGGAATAGGTGGTGAGCCTATAAGAGTAAATATATATAATAAGAGTGCATTAATAAACTATCGAACGCTTCGTCCGCGTAGCACTCCACGCTCCCGTATCTACATATTGTAAGTTACACGTGTAAGACATCAAGAATTCACAGTGTCTTCGGATTGGCTGGGAATTTTTGCGGTTCATGAATATTTATATAACGTCAACGATTATTTTAATCGTCTCTCTTTTGTCGTTATCGGGCTGCTAATAAGGTGCCTTGTGTATTTAAAAGCAACAATTGCAACGCAAATCGAATTGTGTTTCCAATACAAATGATTCGTAACGTTTAAATCACATTATGTAGGTATGTAAGACAATGTGGTGCGTTCGCTCCCACGGTAGTAAAAACAGTAAAACTGCAGGCAATTTGCATAATATTAATAGGCCTGTGATATCAAGAGATCAGTCTGCGAAATGCGCGAGGTATGTTAGCGATGCCACACAGAAACCCGCGGTCACACTGCTTAAAGTCCGTTTAACCTGTGACGGGCAGTTGGAAAGCGCGGTTTAAGGTCGCGCCACACGTGACCGATAATAAAATGTAATTAAACCCTTATAAATCAGATATTAATGTTAAATTGAAACATTTATCACATATTTACACCATTTTTATTTGGTTTCTGTAATTATTATGAATAATTATGGTTCAAATGAAAACCACAGTTTTCACGAGTATTTATGTAGAATTAAATTATGATTGTAAGATAATATTCTGCAAACCGAATGGTACTAAGAACGTGTTCTCGTGTTTTGTATTACACATTAAGAGTATTAACTTTATTAAATTATTAAATATGTATAACATAAAGCATCATATTTAACACATTTTCATCGAATATTTCATTTTAATATCTAACCTATCTTTTCCGACACGGTTTCCAACACTTGACATTAGCAATCTTTAGGCGCAGTCTACTCGGATATTAATTTCCTCTTTATAAATATTGTTTAATGTATAATTACTTAAAGTGAAGTAAGGCGTGTGAAGTCTTGCCGACCTGCACTGGACTAGCGTGGCTGACTATGGCCTTAAAACATCTCATGCTGATAGGGAGCCGTTTCCAAGTGTGAAATGACCTAAGGGTTGGTGACTGTCGGCTTCCATTTAGGCTACAGTACACATATCGCTAAGTAGCAACAGTTGGCGACACTGCTAACTAACCCCTCATGGGAGGCTTGTGGCCTGCAGTACACTGCAAGAGGCTGATGATGATGTTGCTAAATAGGCGTCAGCTCAGCTTTTGAATGAATAACCATATTGTGCAACTACCCAAAACAAAACGATGCTCCAGTGGGTGGGTATGTCGACTCTGCGTGGCCCAAGCGCCACGTGCTGGGTGATGTGACGGTAACATTGTTATTGTGGTATATCTGCTGTGCTTGCTATGCATGCGGTAGGAGTTATAGTCCGAGCGGTGGTGTTAAAACTGGACACTTAACGTGGAATACAGTTCGAGCTGAGCGCGTCCGCCTGCTGGTAGCGGCTGGACCGTGGGCTGCTCCAGGCACGCTCTAATGAAGCCCAGTCGCTGGCCACATGTTAGTGTCAAATTATTCGCGCCGGGTATCTCGGCGCGCGATCGTGTCGGCTCAACTTATATTAATGTATCTGAGCGCATAGCGCTGATGGCACCGCTGATATCGGAATCTTCAATTAAGCTCATCTGGTATGGCACCCACATGTATCATACTGACATACATTTATATTACAATTATACGCTATTGTTACACCATCACTCCAGCTTGTGTTGGGATGGGCAGAAAGCGCCAAGTGCCAGATATCTTTATCATTACAGAACTGACTTTCTTCTCGTACATTCATCATCATCATTATCTTCATACACGCGGTGCGGGTCTCAAGTTACATTTAATTTTAATTTTATTGTAATTTAAGGAATAAGGAGTGAAAGAGATAGAGTATTTACCAAATAGGTCGGATACTGGCTGACGTGGGAATCGATAGGGTCCGAACTCAGCGTGCGTGCATGAAGAGACTGACGAATGTCGAGAAATAGCGTCAGGCCAATGCGGATAGAGACATTAGGCTATTTATGTTATCTGTCTACGTCACGAAGGCCATGGCGTGATGATATGATATTTGAATATTTATGATCTATATATCTATGCGATTAAGAAGTTTTCTTACGTGTGCATTTAATTCGAAACCTACATTATTTTTCCAAGCTCTGTCATACGCGTATATTACGTTGCAAGTAGAAAAGGTAGAGAACATTTATTTTTAGTTTTGTAAAATACTACTATTTCCATTACGCATGCATAAATACGCATAGCTCATTTATATGATTCATGACGACTTTATCTTAAGCGTAAGTTGTAGTTTATCCTAATAAAATCCTGCTTCTTTTTTTCCATATTTAAAATATTTAGTGATTTCTTATAATTAAGCTTCATCTCAGAAATGCATTACAAGAAAACATTTAAAAGATTGCAGCTTTTGGTGACTTTGAGTTCGGTTAAATTCAAATTTATTAGTTTCAACTGACATCCACAAGAAAAGTATTAGAATCACATATTATACATTGTTAGGCCGCTGTCACTCCTTGTAACATACAGGTCGTCTCAGACTGCGTTATTATAGCTATAATACAATATGTATCTTAGTTGTCATTATCTGTGCAATATTTAACTATACCCAGATATATCTTGCAATATGTCTACACATATTCTGATGACAAAATATACGTTACAGTTACGAATTCGCTTACTCGAGTGTTACTATGGAACATATATTGTAAATGTAGAAAGTCTTTCGACTTTTTTTGAATCGAATTCTGGGTCGGCCCAGAATTTGATCCCGGGACCTCTCGATTGCAGTCGCGCTTGCAGCCAACATGACCAGGCAGTCAATATATTGTAACAGCATAATATACCTCGCTATAATATATACATACTATAATTCCGTCTGTGGCGACTTTAAAGGCGATCGTCTGTGTATGGCGCTCGTGCTCCGATAAATTCCCAGTCGCCCACCATTTCGCGGTTATTTTGAATCGAGCCGCGAGTTTTTGCCGCGCGCCTTTGCGTGGAACGCATAAAGTAAATATTTTTATGACTGTTTGTTTCAGTGCATGTACCGAGTACAATACCTACAATCTTTTTAACTTTTTTCCACCGCTTGACACATATTTGCATACGCTCAGCACTACCCGTGTAGTCGGTATGCTGGCATTACTTTGCGTTAGTTGGCTGCATTGGCATTGACCGCGCATTTCAAACGACCGTGTTCTACTTGTTGTATCGTTCATTTTGTTTATATTTTTTTGGCAACATTGTAAATATGGTTAAGCTTTTAATACCAAAAGGTTCATTGCTTCTTGGAAAATTTGCAAAGTTCATTGGATTTTTTTTAAATCAGCTGTAATTTATGTTTTCTCCTCTATTCCATGGGACACAAAACATAACTGGTGAAACCTAGGAATACTACACTCCTCGACTCCTTCAGGCGTGCCGATATTATTATTAGTCATTACTACTTTCGAGGAGTAGACATCGTCTACGTACCGACAGCAATATAATGTAAAAGCTTTAAATCGATCCGCCGGAGCCTCGCTTCCGGTCGGCCAGAATTTAAATTTCGTTTCTCATGAAGCTTGTCATTAAGCCTTTGGAAGTCAAAGATTATTGGATTACGGTTCACGGTTAGCGGTTACTTAACAAGATGTGGATTGAAATGTAGTTAATTATAACTGTTTATTCGTCAATCTTAACTATTATAGAGAGCATATCTCTCAAATACAAAAACAATGATATATGTTATAAATATGCGTGATGTTATGTGTAACATACAATGAAGCAAACTACCAGAGATAATAGTTACACTATAATATAGATGTTTGCGGTCATTACCTGCGCAATAATGTCTCGCCGTATAAATATATGCCTTGCTACTCGTACATACATATGTACATCAGTTCACATATTTTGACGTCGCGTCGTACGAGTATTGTAGGAACGTGTGTGGTCATGCCAGCAGTACTAGTATATTGAATAGTAAAGTATATTGAAATATATCATAATATGCCTCGCAAAAATATATAAAGGCTCGCCTGTGACGTGCATGCGAGTGAATATTATACCTAAATCTATTACACTATATCCGTTACAGGGCGGGTACAGAACAGCGCGCGCCAACTACATCCTGACAGAGCTGAAGAGCCTCTATACATACGAATATTTGTTATAAATTAGCTTTAAACAACATTTTGGCGAAATGTGCTCCTTCCGGTTCCTATTTTTATTTCATTTTTATCTGCTAAGTTTCTACATACCATTCTACTTTTTAATCGATGATTAGTTAAAGCGCAGCTTTGAGACATTCAACAGATAAATGAAAGGAAGTATGTATTTATAGACTTCCATAGAAACCGATTTGACGGTATTTATGAGTGGATTTATGTTTTTATGACTTCTTGTGCTTGAGCTTTTGAATACTTATGAAGTTTGACGTGTTTTTTGTTTTTAAATGAAAAATTAAGATATATTTTTGCAGAAATCTGTGTTAACGATTGAGTTTAAAATTAATCGTAATGTTAATTTATTAATATCCAATCTACGGATTTGAGGCTACACACAATCTAGGACGTGTAGAGTATGAGAAAATTTTGTTTACATTTCAAAGTAGATATCCGTTTGTTATTACTAGTCCCACAAGTAAACACCACCACCACAAGTAAACGCAAAAATCACTTTCTCTACAACACGCACGACTTTGACGGAGCGAGGTATGTAGCGCCGCGGCCGGTGGCAGGCTACTCTTGCGTTTAAAGAACTCTACAAATAGCTAGTCAACCTATTAGCCCCTTTGAGTGTCCGCCGCTCGCAATAATGCTAATTTGCAGTAAACGCGCCAACATGCACCAAGCTCTTTATTGCACCAACATAATGACCCTTATCCATCATCAATGCCACTTATTATCCAACCAGAAACATCCCAATGAGGAAAAAGGTACGTGTCTTTGGTTTTTACGATAGTACATTATCATACGCGCCTAACCATTTCGCCACACGCGCTCTCGGCAGCGAGGGACTTAGAAGAAAAACTTCGATTATCTCCGTATCCTTTACTGGAAGATAATTAAACCCACTATTTAATGCTTTACATGATCTATGTGATAAGATTGGTTCTTTGCCTGTGTTTTTAATTCGATGAACTGCAATTTCCAGTAGCACCGCCGTATGACGCGCCGAGGCGATTGAGATAGACTTAATGGACACAATTATTTATTGTGCTGAAGTACTTTAAGGTGAATTAATTTGTCGTGCGATACTGGATATGTTTGTACTCATTTTATATTTAGCTTTCCGTAGAAGCAGTTTTTATGTTTCGTGTTCAACGATATTTTAAAATGATAGTTCTAATCAGTTTCTTGTTACTTGTCATGTGAAATAACTATATCTATAATATGCTTTGACGTACATATTAGAGTCCATATTTTTTTTACTAATATCAAGAGGTAACAAATCAACAGTTTTTTAAAATAAGTACAGGAATAATGATTATACCTGTATCGGCTTAATTAACGTATATTTTTTCGGCTGGCCCGACTAGTTCGGGACGCGTACGAGGTCCTCCTTCATGAGCTCCCGCTAACCGCGGCGAGGACGCGGCGGATAGCGGATCTCGGTATATGAGCATAAATACTCACCAAACATTTAACAGTAAAAAAGGACAATAAAGTAAAATTACACACTGTTATAAAAATAAATATGAATAATAAACCACTTTAAAGTTAAAGTATTACAATTCTTGATTTGTTTTTGAGTATCAACAATTTAGTAATAAATTTTAATTACACGTAAAATAATAATACGTTAGATTAAAATCGTGACCGCTGATATTGGCTGCCATTCGCCCACAGATCGTGACTCTGGTGAGAACAGCTCAGCCGAATCCTCTTACAAGTATAATTGATTGCGTATTATGAAAGCTCAGCAGTCAATAAATCGCGTATGTAGGAAGTGGAACATAGAACGTGCAATGCGGCACTACTCTACCTGTCTCTAGCGAGTGATCGCTTTAGAGGTTAATGTTTTCTCACTACTTCGGTAGTGTCTGCTAGTTTGTTACGTTCAAGTCTTTATGCAACAGACCACGTAAACAACAACGAACTCTGCCACTTTGCTTAACATATCTGTACAATATCAATACATACGGAAGTATATGTCCACGTTGTAAACGCATTATACTCGTAGATACGATGCGATACAATACAGCGCGATTACTCCTGGAAGTAGGGCCGTTGGAGACGTATTCATCTGTCTTGACCAAATAGATCACATCAGTAGATATACTGCAAACTACATAAATGTTGACAGACAGCAATAACTATTTGATATTGGTTCATATACCTTCACATTATTTATCGCTCATCTGTATGGTGCTATTGCAGTATCTAACCTTCAAAACACATGTCAGTGTGTGACTGTCTGTCTGTGAGTGACAAACGAGTGAGTAACCTCCAAGCGCACTTGACAGAGTTATTAATTGAACAAAAAAGGTACTGAAAATGACCGTGTCCGTGGTCACGGACGCGACGCGCCATCCCGTGCGAAATTAAATAACTTTTGCGCACTGCATATGCGAGCGGTTATTTTTACTTATAAACGGTACATAATAATTTACAACTAAATACATCATTACAATACATACTTATCATTACATACATTATCATTACATACAATAATCTTTTATTAACAGTATAGTATCAATCTAATATACGCTTTTCTTTTCCCTATTTCTTAATGTTTCTATTAACGACATCTACCTAAAAATGGTCGGTAGAGATGACGTCTAAACGTGATTTCTACACAACAATTGTTCTTATATTTTTTATCTTTAAAGATAAGGTAGTCTTTTGTGTATTTTATATTTAACGCGTGTATGTATGAATGTAATGTATTGTTGTTAATTGCTGGATATCTGTTCGTGTCGTGTAACGAAACGAATTATCGCGATGAGCAACGGGAAAAGCATAGTTACGTCTCATTGTTACGCAGACGTGCGCCGCGCGTCAGTGGCTTGGTTCAACACGCAGTTATATCTTATCAATGTATACAGCTCTGTTCAGAATGAACCCGTACCTCGAAAGTGCTCTCGTTTATCTTCGTATAGGTTCATATTATTAATATAGGGTTTTTAACGTAATTTTTTGTTACATATTTCATTCAAGCATACATATAACTAGCATTCGTACACATACGCACACTTCACATACAGACGCACATTTGTGTACAGAATATAATAATAAATAATGAAATGTAATGTAATTGATAGAATGTAATACAACAGAGCGGAACAGGAAGGAACAGAGCACAACACATTGGAGCGCAATACAATACAATAGAATTAAATAAGTATATTAATTATCACAGAATAAGTATACACGAATACTTTCGCGAATACTCTGTATTTAGCGAACAGTATTCCAACACGTTGATATAACCATATTTTACTGCTTTGTCATTAAATTAGTAGAGTAGTAATGAGTAGTATATATATAATTTAGGTATAGTATAGTATAATATAATTAATTTAGTATATATATCTAAATCATTTAGGAAAAAATGTTCCTTAAATATAAATTTGAATATTTAACAGATAATATCTTATATTCCCCCACTAAAATCTTATATGCTTTTAATAAGTATAGTTGACCAGAATTAATGTAATAACAACTTACCTTGCATTTCATAGCCAGCACCAGTTGGTAGCGATGCGCGGTCAGAGCATCTTTGTAAGACCCCTGGCTGAAGTAAGCAGCGCCCAGGTTGCCGTGCGCGCGACACTCTCCCGCCGTGTCCCCTAGCGACTTGGCCACTGCTAGGTCCTGCTGCATGTAGTTGATGGCCGCGTCGAGCTGGCTGAGCGCCCAGTGCGCTGACGACAGCGCGCTGAACACGGAGCCCCTGGAGACAAGGCACACGTTTATTTGCCAATAAACGAACCGCTGTCTTCTAGGACTCTTCAAAGAAAGAGTGAATATCATTTTCCTACGAAAGCGTATACAATCTTAGGCCGAGCCTGCGCGCACCACCAGGAGGGTTTGCTACCAAACGCTAGCATATGATATGGTGATAAAAACATGCAACTTCATTTACTTACAGTGCTATCGTTGTTATTGTAACGAAGTTCGGTAACATTGAAGCGACATGAATCGTTGACACCACGCCCTATCAATGACTCGTTAGTGTAATGGTTGAACATTCACGGGTTTTATTCCCATCCAGTGTCAAATATTTCCATCCTTACAAAAGATAATTTAAAAAAAACTCCTATTAAATGTTGTGTTAACGAATTGTACAGGCATTGCAATCATAAACCTATTACTGTGCATAATTTTTAAACATTAATTTCGAATTAATATATGTATGTACTTTTAAGGAATCAATAAGTATATGTAGTTTAATATTTGTTTCTTACTAAAAGATATTTTAATAATTTCTTATTATACAATACAATATTGGATTTTATAATGGGTTTGAATATTACAAATATATGAATGAAAGCCTTTTATATAAATCCCGAAACTATAGACAAACCAATCATATTATTTAATATTACCAACAATTACTTTAACGCAGTACACATGTATGTAACTGTACAACGTCGCGCTCTACAATTCAAAATGGACAATTCTACATGAGATATTACACATGACAACTTTATACAACTTATGGGAACATGTGGAGGAGGTGATGGCGCGGATTAATAAGTGAAACTGTCCATTTACGGCGTCCCGTGGATTTACCATGCGACATGTATTAATATGTCACTTCTGTGCGCTGTAGTAGAGGCGGTGGCTCCGGGCGTCAGCCGCTCAGTACGAGTAGAGAGTAGGCAGTATTAATGGTTTAGCCTACGTCCGGGAATGCAAATGTGGATGTTGTATCTATTATAAGAAAATAGCTACAGGTGTTTGCGTGCGTACAAACATTATATGTGGCGCTCAAATATCTTTGAAGCTTAGTTGGTATACATATGTTATATCACATGAAGGGACATTCAATTTAATAATAACAAAATGTAATACATACAGAAGAAACACGTCCGGTCTGTAAGGGTGGATATTTGGAACTCGGTACTCTCCGCCTATCTCGAGTGGGACCTGGCGTGATAATGTAGCCTTGTACCAAAAAATTAGATCTTTTATTTTCCAACCTATTTTCAATGATAGTCGGGGATGGGGACGTGCTATAAAATTCATATAAAATGTTTATGTGCTTTAGTGGAATACGCAGAGAGAGATGAGCCAGCCCGGAGCACGTCCGCGTCCACGTATGCGACACGCGCACATCCGCTAACAGTGCGAGCGAGCGCTGTCGTAAATAACCAGCTCAATAAATATCTCACAATTGAGTTATTACATCTCGTTTTCTGCTAACGGTACTGCGAGAATTCTACGAAAATTTACTTTTGTTTAGTTCTTTTGGCATATTTATTTAATATTAATAATAAGTAAATACTTAATGTCATCTACATCCCCATGTACGACATTGGATTCCAACATTCTCGAAAAAATGGTGAAAATAATGACTAATTATGTATATATATAAATTTGTATATTGATAAAAGGTAAAGTTGGTAAAGAATAAATAATAATAACTCAGTGTAATTTAAGTACACATTCTGATATCGATAACTGCAATTATATTTTATAGAGCTAAGAAATCATATAAACTAATAAATAAAATGTGAGGTTATCAGCTACTATAGTAGTCAACTTGCTACATTTGTAACATTCGACACTTTCATGGGTCCACAACGTTCGTTTATATAATATTTTAATTTTGTTTAAATATTGAGTTTAAATATTGAGTAGTTTTATAAAAAACAACATATTGAATACGAAACGTTAAAAACGACTTACAAGTATTGCTACCGAACGTTCCGTTTATATATAGAGTAGGTACATACTCGTACAGATATATCATATAAATAAGAGAAACATAGCCGACTTTACGCTCCATATTCGAGCACACACATATCCGGGTGTCGCGTCGGCCGTTGTCAGAGCGAGAGCGCGGGTAAACATGGACCGATTGAAAGAATCTCAGATAAAATACTTTAATTCGTCAGAGAGTTAATGAATCACCAGCGACGTAATGCGACAAGGCGCCCGACACCTCCGCGTGATCGATGACGGATTTCCAATGACGAGTCTTGTAAATGATAAAATTCTAATAAAACGTGTTAATTAATTTTTTCATAATAAAAGGCAACACCTACAGGCAACGGTCCATGATTGAAAGCGGTCACCGTCGCCTATACACATCTGAGTCTTCAGAGGAATTACTGTTACTAAGTTCATTGAAGGCTGTATAAAAATATATGGTACTTAAATAAGATTATACAATATACATTGCTAGCTGCATCGCTGGTCTTTACCACGTTGATATTTCTCTCACTTAAATTTTCTGTTAGTGGCGAAATTTGCACATAAGGCCGGTGCATGGCAATAGGCGCTCTTCATAATCCATAGTGGGACGTAAACATTAGAGGGTTCTACACTCCTCTGTCTACCTCTTCGGGGATCACAGGCGTGATGTTACCTTTATGTAATATACATGTTTAAATACACTTAAAATAATATGCGCGTTTAATTTATTTACTGATAAACTTCTATTAATTATGACATCAAAAGCATTGCTCGTGTCGAAAGATTCAAACACGCCTCCCACGCGTATGTTAATATCGAAATCATATCAAATTTTTATCTCACCTCCCCATTTCCCACTGCGACGTATTCAAGTTCCAGTCTTTAAAGGCTATCAGTCACCAATAATCCCGCATTGATAAGGATCAAAAATAAATGTCGCTATTTATGCAGTTAAAAGATTTCCCTCGACGCGTCCCGCACGGAATAGGCATCGATACGGATTCGATCCATCAACACGAGATAAAATCTCTTTGAGGTGTGTCTTTTGTCGCCCGCCTTTCCACACCTTGTCCTCTCCGCTGTATTCTTCTTCAATAATGTATTGTATATTTTCTTCGATATTTTTATATGTATTAGCTGATTGGCTACAAGATATACTTTTCATATTTCTCCACGAGCTTAAAAGGCTTCGACTGTGAGATATTAAATTCCTTGGTTACCGGCGCATACAGTGCAAATGTACTATAGTAGTCCCATATTGGGAGCGAAATACAATTAGGTTAAAAATAATGTGTAAGTGTTATATTATTAGTGGTACAGGTGTAGACATCGTAGACTGCACTCGCTGGGCGAGGGTTGCACGTGCGACGGTCGAACGACAGGTTGGTTTCTAAGTTTAATATAATAATCCTCTCTCGCTTAGTATTTACTCTTTGTTGTTCGTGCCACACAGCACGCGTTGCAGAGTCCTCGTCGGTGTGGACATTTTATATTCAAAAGCGTCTAGACTTCATTGTGAACTTTCAAAATCCATTCGTTACCTCTATCTGTCCATGTATTATAACCCCAAGAAACATTGGTAGAACTTTCGAGAATCTTTATAATATAAATTTGCTATAATATTGACTTTCATATTGAATTGACTGCCTTGTTGGTCGTGTTGGTTGTAAGTGCGACTGCCGATCAGGAGGTCCTAGGTTCGATTCCCGGGTCGAGCACTATAGAATTTTTCTAATTTAGATTTTCTAGTAGTTTCTCGGAGTCTGGATTTGTGCCCGGTGTATGGCAATAGGCTCACCACCTATTCCATTG
>DWTO01004174.1:0-11794 GCA_018244755.1 Jemadia pseudognetus
ACTGGTTGAATGTGGGAGTGTACTGCGCTCCTCTGCCTGCCTCTTAGGACATTATTAAGTATTTTCCCTCTCATTTTTAAGGGCCATCTTGCCCAAGTAAGTTACAAGTACAAGGAAAGGGCCGGTCAGTGTGGTCATTACGTAGTCACTAGTCACAGTGACCCGCTAGATCCTAACGCATCAGCATATTGTTCGAAAAGTCCGTATTGAACTTTTTATTGGTCAGTAAAGTTTGTGTGGCTGGCAATGATATTAATAGAATCCACGTTGAAATATGTTTAAACGGTGTCCTTTAATAGTGTCCATATTTTGTATTGTCGTTTGCATTCGTATTATTAATTACTCGAAATCTCGAAATCTGATTGATACTGAATCTATGATAAGAAACATGTTCGCTATGAATTACAGTGGCAGCATACACTGTGTACGCGTTAGCTTTAGTGTAAAAAAATATGAAACAATAGTAAATAGCAATAGCAAAACAATAGCAATTAATATTACAAACATGCAAAATTATATCCAACTAAAGGGAATAACAAAAATACGTTCAGAATCATAAGGCAGACGGGCAGAACTGTTTTACAAGGTAAATAGAGAATTTAAATAGAAATTTAGTATTCAAATGCACGCATGCAAAAAACTGTGAGTGGATACTTCGTATTTTCATTGTTAACTTGTATTATCGGAACCAGACACGCGAGATATAGCATCAACTTTTTCAATTCCCCTTTCGAGTATCGTTCGCGTGGGCTAAGCATTGTGTTCGTGATTTTGGAATAGTGAATAGCTAAAATAGAAATCAAATGCATATATTATGGAGCAGCGTGAATCCCTAGAATTTAAAACCCAAGCCGTATGACATTGTGTTTTAAGCACCAATAAACCGTGTTTTGTAAAGACAATATAAGGACAAAAACACAATGCTAATTAGCGTATATCGAAACAATTCAAAATATCTTAAATTAATTATTGGTTACTGTGAGTACTTTTGGAGTAATTAAAAAAATGTAAAAACGTAACATCTGAGACGATCGTGAAATCTATTAAAAAAGAAAGATTAGTTAGTTGGGCTATAACGACATATCAATGATAAAGTTTTTTAACACTTGAAAGATGAAATACTGTCGAAAGACGAAATCGACTTGTTCAGACGCAGTCCGATTAAAGATTCAGGTGAAAAATGATTTTAGCGACGAAACGAGGTGGTTAACTTTGTAATGTTATAGAATTTAACATAGCATTTTGAACTTATATACAGAATATCTCTGAACAATCACATAAATTGCTATTTCATTAAATAATAATAAAAACACCGTACTATCTTGTTGGTCGTGTTGGTTGCAAGTGCGATGGCCGATCGGGAGGTCTTGTGTTCAATTCCCGGGTCAGGCCCTACAAAATTTTTCTAATGTAATGTTTCAGTAATGGCTGGGAGTCTGGATATGTGTCCGGTTTGTGCTCACCACCTATTCCATAGTAGGACGTAAAGCTAACTGGTGAAACGTGGAAATGTACTACACTCCTCTGCCTACCTCTTCGGCGATTATAGGCGTGATGTTATCTTGTTACCGTCTATTTCAATACCTCGAGAAATTTACTAATAAAATTACTTTAGAACTTGATATATTTGATACCCCAAAAAAATCCTTTAATGCTTAGACCTTGATCTTCCCCGCGAACATGAAATAGATCTGGCGAGTTTTAATATCGTTGTTATTATTTTTCGTATGAATTACTTGAAATATAGTATTTATTCAGATGTCTGTCTACCTTATTCCGAAAACTCCAACACTTCACCGAAGCACTGCTGATTAGCAGCAGAGACAAGTATGTCGCGGGGCGTTTTAAAATTAACTATGGAATAACACTATAAGACCTATTTTTACAGTAATAACAAAAGCTATATACATATAACTCCGTATTTCAAAGGAGAATGTTTCTTCGCAGTGCTATTTTACTGCCCATCAAAGAGCTCGTATAGACACAATTCAATTATACGTCACGCTGTGTCCAGACACAAGTCGTTCGCGCTACCACATTGCTGCGCCATAATTTTCATTGTTTATATTGCGATAAAACTTCACTTATTGGATTAAATGTCTTGATGATCCACTGGCGAACCATAAAAACTGCAGCAGTCAATCTTCTATTGCCTGATATATAATGTATTATCCAGGACAAGTCTTTTCGGTAATCAAATTATATGTACATATTTGTTCATCGGTTTATAATAAATAATTCAGTTAACAAATACAACAGTTTACCATTTTGTTGTTCGAGGATGTAAATAATGAATACTATCGACATGTACACATATATTCTAGAGACTGATATAATATAAGGAACATGACTTTATTTTAAATTTTATCTTCATATTTTATATATCCTATAGTATAAAAGAACCCTCTTGTCTTATGTTTGTATATTCCGTGCAGTTGTCCCCAAGAGGGACCTTAAGGTGTCGGGACATCGCTCGGGATGAAGCTTTCAGGCGACACTGTTGTACGAGTATATGACGATACTCTCAGGTATCCTCGGGGTTAGTTTTCAGATTTTGATATAAAAAATTAATATTTTTGTGTTAACTATTATATTCTTACTAACTACTAAGTTATGTAGAGCTCCGACTAACAAAAACACTAATAAACAAAAGCTACATATATGATATCAGTAGATTTTTTTTATTATGGCTGTAATTTAATTATGAGTAAAGACAATATAATTAAATTTACGAGCAATATTTATTCATGTGTAAATGCAAATATAAATAAAATTGTGAGTAAAATTTATTTATGAGTTAAACTAAACTCGACTGCTTCATTGATCGTGTTGGTTGCAAGTGCGACTACCGATCGGGAGGTCCCAGGTTCAATTCCCGGGTCCGAAACTACTAAATTTTTCTAGTAGTGGCTGAAAGCCTGCATTTGTCCCCGATATATGAAAAGAACTCACCGCCTATTCCATAGAGGGATGTAAACGTAACTAGTGAAACGTGGGAGTATTCTATAGTCTCTGCATACCTCTTCAGGGATTACAGGTGTGATGTTACGTATGATAAACTATAACAATATATGTAAATATTTCAGTGAATTCGATTTCAAAGAAGTAAAATATCAAACAAATGAGTTTTAGATTAAAAGTTGTTGAACGGAATAAAATAAACAGTAATATGTTTATTTTCTCTAACGTTTACTTAAAACATTTAAATAATATTAGGTAGATGTTTATTAATAAAAATCAAAAAAATATTCACAGAAAAAAATGGGAAGAAATGTAATTTCGTGTTTGTAAAGATTTTATTTATAAGAAATCCCGTTGAGAAAATCTCAGAAAGCGAAGCTTTCAGCCGTTTGAACGCTGTCAAAGTAAAGCAGATACGAAATACACGAGAATAAGATTAAATACACAAAGACATGGCTACTGTGTATCTTTATCTGTTGATCATAATGATCGCATCTATAAAGTCGCCGCATGTGTTGAGAGCCAGACGCCCAGATGATCTAATTTCACATCGTGAATATTTCATAACCCCGAAGCCCTTAAGAATCCCAAATATACTGTGAATCAAAGGTTTTCTCCGTAAATGAAAGTGCGTTTAAATTTAAACACAAGCGAATGGTTTTTTATTTTTAATGACAAAGTAATGGTAATAAATATATATTATTTCTAATACCAAAATTTGCCAAACTGAATCGGTTGCATACATTATTAGTATTAAGCATACATGAAAATATAAGCAATTTTCGTGTATGAAACTGTTGTTAAGTTTATTTTTGGATCTGTTATAAATATGACCATTGGCGCCGTTAAGCACAAAATTAAATATAATCATCAGAATATAATGCCTAAAGAAGTAGCAAATGAATAAATGAATTACATAAGGTTGACTGGTGAATACAGGTATTTGTATCTAATTTGAATTTAAATTGAAATTCTCCTTGACATCGGATACGAATTTGCTGTTGGAATGTTATTGGATCAGATCAGGACAGTTGAAATAGATATCCGCTAATTCTCGAAATAAATACGGTAAGTTTTTAAGCCACTAGCTGTCTCAACCTACCCTTTTTATACTAAATCTTTTTATACTAAATCTTTTTATAAGAGAGATGACATATATGTATGCTTTCCACATGGACGTAATGCTTATGGTCTCCAAGTAAGCTGACTGTGCCGTAACAATGGACGTACAAGCTGGAAATACTTGAAAGATTTATGACCCCGAAAATCTAAAAATGCTGTTCTAAATATCTACATATTATAAGCATTATGTTGTTACTATCGCCAGTTATAATGAAGAGTTCCTCTCATTTTTCTTCTCTTCTTGTTCTCGCACTTTTCAGAAATATTTTCCAGCTTTTCTTCTTATCAAAACCTTAATCAAACTCTCATACATATTGGACAAAAATCGTCAAATATACCTTTATACAAAGTCACTGAACATTATATGTGCTCGTAATACATACATATAATAACCAAGCCATAAATGGAATAATTTTAAATAAACTTTTATAGCCAAATATCTTGCAAGACGTAATTACAACAAGAAATAGGTAATTCTTTTTCAATTATTTGTTTACAACGGAGTTCTCGTATTAGTGGAGTTATGAACTGGAGCGCGGCCAGGGGCATCCAACAGTTCATGCATGACAGCTATTGCACTTTTGACCTAAATAATGAATTGGTGGAACATGTATCGTTTCGGAACAGGTTTACTCGTACGATGCCTTTCTTTTATTCGTATATTTATATCGAATAATTTTTTTACTGTTAAAGTTACTTTTACTTTATATGTACATACAGCTTCGAATTAATTTTTTTTGCTTGTTTTCTTAACATCTGTCCTGAGCCGAATCCTTATAACTGGTTAGACATATTTAATGAGTTATTTTGGAGTATTTTGTAAATAAATATATATAAATGTTTATGGAATGCAATGAACATAGATACTCGTAGTGTAGTACAGCACGTGCGTTTCATTATTTTATATCATAAATGTGTACACTGTTTTTGTATAAAATATGGTGGCATGCTCATGTTGGCATGTATAATGTATAAAATGTAAATTTCAGTTCATGGAATATTTCTGTCTCTATCCATTTTATTTCAATTTGATTAAGTAAAAATAGTACTACAAAATACGGCTGGCAATTTGAAATATTATAATAGATTAATAATTATTAAAATTGATAATTATTATAATAGATAATTATTATAATAAGTATTGTAATAGATTGACTTTTAACATTAACATTCTTAGTGTTTTTTAACTATAAAAAATATTAAGACTCGATGTAGGTATTTAATTGTCAATAGAAGTACTTATTTGCCTCATTTACAATATCTGCATTATCACCAAGTTCCTTTGTTTCACCATCAGTCCCTTCGAATGTACTTCGGTTAATTTCAATAAGCGTCTTAATAAATCTGTAATAATGGACAATGCGGTCGTACTCTCTGCTCAGGTTTCTATGATTTTGACGCATATATTTCTTATATAGTTCGTCGGCTTTATATAAGTCGTACATTTTTGAAAAATCTATTTCATTTATCTTCATTCTTCCTACAATTTTGGCGTCCGTGTTGTTTGAAATCTTTTCATCTGAAAGTTTTATGGTACCGGTGAATAATTTTTGATTGCTTACAGGCATTGTTATATTTCATAGTAGTATTTTAGGTTTTTTTTTGTACTTGTGTATCACTTAGAGATACTGAAGTATCTTTAACTAGAACTAGCTAAAGTTTTATAAATATTGTACTTACATGGTTTTATACGAATTGCATAATGTTCCTCAATATTGTGAGGATCTAAATCTCCATATTGATTTATAATAAAAAATGTTGTATTATCTTTAGTGACTTCATTAAGATTTGTAAGTTCATTCAAATTTTTTATAAAATTTCGATAGCGGACTTCTTCTTCGTTTACACTTTTGTATGTTTTATTGAACTTATCCTTAAAAGCTTTAAACACATTATGGGAATTTTCGTTGCTGTATATAAAGGAGTTATTCGAAAGTATGAATGTTAAAAATATAAAAAAAGTTATCGCTTTGTGTCTTTGCTGTGATGTAACGTTGACAATCATATTCCATAAGTAAACAATCATTGTCGATTAACTGCAAAATTTCCGTCGGGTATTGAATTATAAGCAATTTTACGGTTTCGCCGTTATGTACATCGTTAAAAAATAATTAAGTCATCACGCAAAACATCGATGATCTTGATTAAAAAAAAACTGCATAATAATCGATATTCAGTTTCTGACATTCGAACGAAATAAAATTGGGGCTCCGACGTTTAACGACGAAGTTCTTGACCCAACAGGGATCATTTACATTACAAAATAAGAAAAGAGACTTCCTCGACACGAAATTACAACGGTCGGGATAAGACTCGATTCAGCGGAGGCGTCGGGAAATATAGCCTCCCTCCATCGAACGCTGCGCAGCGAACCTTAATTTATCACTAGTTTTTGCTCACCATTTCCTACCATTTTTGAGTACTGGATAATATATATTTGATACCTATATCAGACAATACATGGACAATGATAAATATCAGTCACATTCTAAGTGACATTTAGTCAAAACTTATGTAATATCACGCCTGTTATCCCCAAAGAGGCATGAAGAGGAGTGTAGTACACTGCCATATATCATTGGTTACGTTTACGTCCCACTATGGTATATATAGGTGGTGAGCCTATTACCATGCACCGGGAACAAATTCAATAGCAACTGACATTTAAACTCAAAACGCACATTTTTAAGAAGTGCGCGCTAAGATTTGAACTCAGTTTCCCGGAGTGTAAGGTCGAATTTCAAACTAGTAGGCTATCACTGCCAACAATAAAAACATAACCATTAAAACTTAGGGACCATTTTGTAAATAATAGCAAATGAATTATATTTCATATAGCTTATGACAAAATACATTGCTATTAAGCGAATTACTATTGGTTTAAATACTAATATATCGTAATTGATTTCGCGTAAATAGCTCTATAGATTTTTGTGAAAATTTTATAATTGCAACCAATCTTGATTAGATTTATTGCGGCAATATTTCATGCTGTAATGTACGCTGTATTGCATATATTTGGATCTGTGCCCAATGCAGGAAAGGCAATTTGTCTGCTTTGTCTGATAAGTTGTTAAAATAGATTTATTTTAGCCAGTACTTTAATACGATCAACACCAAACATAAACAGCCTTGCATCACCTCAGTGACGACGGGAAGGTATAATTAATGAGTTAGGCGAGCATGAACGTTAAGTGATAAGAGAGTTACGGACTTCTTTGTTTTATATTTTCACCCAATAATCAGCTTACATACGACCGTATTATCCGTTAAAATGTGTTCAAGTGCCATTATACGTGACTTTTTCGCAGACACTCGCGTCTGCGCTTGGTTACTTGTCTTACGGGCATACTTTAAGCTATTAACAACTGTTGTTCTGGCGCTTATCTTTTAGGTAGGCATGAACCTATTATGTAGGTAGAGGTAGGTGCGAACGTATGGAGAATAGAGGCTCAGCTATTTGTTTGCTCGTGTATAAAAGATAGCTTCCAACTGCGTCACATTGGTTTATTTATAGAAAATATTTTAAACGGTTAAATGAGTGAAACCAAATTTTGTACTCTCTATTACGTTTCCACCCATACGCTTATCTATCATGAGTGCATGGTGCACACAATATATTAATACACTATACAAAAATGGTGCAATAGTCGCAACATATTGTCTCAATCTTATCAATGAGCCATAATATCCGGTTTTTGCTGAACTCTTGACTTTACGGCCGTTTGCTATGAAACGAATACCTTACACTCTATCGAAGTAAATTGATTTCGAGCAGGAATATTGTAAATTTTCTCCCCGGTTAAGAACGTGCGCTGTCAGCAGTGTCGAAGTAAAACTTAAGACATGGAATGGTAAGGTACTCTGTCCGTAATCTCGTTATGAGTCGAAGTTAAGGAAATCATAATATTGAGATTGTGACGTGTCATGTGATGTTTTATATAATACATTTGTGTGACGTACGTTTTTAGGGAATGTAGGGAACTTACGTTACGTTACGTTACGTACGTTACGTACATTCGTAAGATTGTATTTCTTTTTGTATTGATTTACACCTGCGCACATATTAATTAATTGCCCACTATGGTGGGAAATACCGAGTTGGAAGGTAGAACGGATTATCGAGCAGTTTCAGTTACGTAAGCTTTTGCTCAGTGAACCTCCTGAAAAAAATTCATGTAAGATACAGATTCTGCGGGATCAGAGAAATTATTTTCATCGTGTACAGCAACCGTATACACGCGTGAAGTCACTTTTAAAAATCATTATTTTTCATCATTTAGAAATATTGTCATAACTAACAAGCTTCGGATCAATATCCTGAGACGGTTACCTACTTTTGTGGTGTTTAATTTTAGGTAAAACTATACATGATAAAAGAAAAGTACGTTACAGACCGATACAAGTGCAGATTTAAAATATATAATTCCCGTATATTTAAATTGGCAATACTTGCTTCAATTAGTTGTACCCAAGTCGCTAACAAGCTGAATTAAATTACATAGACAACGCTTTGTAAATAAATTACTATCATTAAATTTAAACAGAAATTGATTGAACAAAACCTACTCGTATGTATGGGTATACAAATCTGATACAATATGCGTAATAATTTAAATATAAATAACAGGTGAACTGGTGAAACGTGGGAGTGTTCTGCATTCCTCTGTCTATCTCTTCGGGGATTACAGGCGTGACGTTACGTTTTTACGTTACTTTTATAAATAAAAGATTACAATAAATAGGTACCGGTTAAATACATAATATATTTAACATATGACATTAACAACCAAAGCGCAATTACAGCAGTTTACTCTGTCACCAAATCTTTCTTTGGGTGTTAATCGTTCGCGCAAATTGCTCGCATTTATTCGACGCCCAAAAGACCGCAACTTAAGTGGACCGAATGAAAATCCTCTTTGTATGCCCCCTCCATAACACCACTTCATATAAACGCATTCATACTATACTGAACTGCACCAAGCACTCGTAAATGAATTAAATTAAACTTTCACTTGAATCTCGTGTTTTAGTTCAACGCTTCATAATCTGAAAATGTATACCAAACCCGAATTGTTTTAATGTATGTAAAAAATTTATTTGAGTAGGAAAAGACAATTTTTTCTATTGTATTACTTGTATTATCTATTTTTTCAGGGTATAAACCCTTATACCCTGAAATGTATAAAAAAATATTTTGCTAGGAAATTGTAATTCGATCTATTGTTTTTTTTGTATTGTATATTTTTTCAGGATGTTGTAATAGGCGACAATAACGGGCACTGGCAGATCACGGTATTGTGGGGTCTGCCTAGGCACACCTAAACACCCTGGCAAACTATGGGCAGTAGCGTAGGCGCTGCGAGCACATCGAACCCGCACACCCAGCCTGGGAACTATGCCCATTACCCTTCAGTGAAAGCCTATGTCCAGCACTGGATTGCAGTAAGCAGAAAAGGTAAGCAATGGAGTGTAGTATTCCCAAATTTCTCCTGTTACGTAATTCGTTCCGTGGAATAGACGGTGAACCTAAGGCCGTAAATCGGGCCCAAATCGTGACTCCAAGCTCCTACGAATCCAACAACACTCGACCTCTCGTCTAGCACTCATATTTCCAGTCACTAGATCAACAAGGCAGTCGAAGTTATAAAGTAATCCTGGAAAGTATCCCATGATAGAGACAAAAGCCTTTCGATAAATTCAAGTACGCGTGTGTTGCTAGCGAGTAATGAAAAATCCTATCGACTATCGAATTTATCTAAACGACATTCCATGACAACGTAACAAGTTACCGACACAGATGCAGGAAATCGCATTATTTCTTTTGTAAAATATATTTCGTTAAAAATACGGTCGTCAATTGTTTTGTTCTGCAAAAGTTTATTATTGTGGACATGGGCAGCACCCCAATAAAATAAACTAGAAAATCTCATATAAAATAGTTGTTTACAACTTTGTTTGAACTTTAAAGATATGATATGATCGAGTGTGAATCCTCTTTGTTCATTCAGGAGAAAATGTAGTCCAAATGTAACACAGTTTGTGATCAATAAAAAATATTATTATTAAGAATTTCAATTAATTTAATTCGCATTTATACTTTCATGATCCATCCTAAAATTACATAGGATGTGAGTCTTACATTGTTAGAAACGTATTGTAAAATACTTTCGCAACATAGATAGCTATTATTTAAAGAGGAACTAGGATTTTTGTATTAAATTTTGATTAATATTCAAATATGAACGAAGACAATTCAAAGCCTCTTTTAAATCATCATTATCCAAATCATTTCCTAAGAACGTTAAATAACGATAGAACATCAGGTGTTAAAGGTTTTTTCTTGAGGGCACGGAGCTCGCTATCAATTTTAGTTGTGTGTTCGACAATGATACTTCTCCGTTCGTCGTCCGACAAGTCCGCGTACTGATTGGGCCGAACTTTCTGCGATCCAGGTTGCGAGTTTATCTCATTTATAGTTTTCAGTGTTTGCATAAAATTTTGATACCCTATTCTGTATTCTCCCTGGTTTCTGAATGTCTTGCCGTATTTCTTAATGAATTGTTGGTAAAGGTGCGGACCATCCCGTAGGTTGTATGTGATGGATTCAAAATCTTCGCTTTCAACATTTCGTAATAGTTCACATAGTAATAAAAATTTTATGATAGTTTTTAATACAAGAACACAGTTATCCATCGTAGTCAATATTTTCACATCAATATTTTCACATTGACTGAAGATTGTGAACATGGTAAAAATACTTCAATCGGGCGTAAAATGAATTCTTAATTGCAATTTGTGAAAGACAGTCAGCGGTGCTTTTATGGTTGGTTACGTTCATTGGTCAAATGCTACAATATTTTTATACACCTTTGGACTTGATTTTAGGGTGTCTATCCTTTTTATATCCCTCCCGTTGAGAAATATAACCAGGTTTTTGTTGCCTTAATAAAATATTAAAACATCTAAAAGCGTGTCTCGTGTATAAAAGAATAGGTATTTTCTTCTAAGTACTCATCTTCCTTGCTTACAGTACCCGTCAAAGTAAATATACAGCTAGATTGTAAACGAAAGTGCTCAATGTTGATAGATGAAAACAAATGTACGATTCTGAACCTGAATGAATTCAGCTCACGCACACAATTATTCTGCGTGCGCAAAATTTACACCCACTGTGTACTTCGAAATGTATAGGTTTCTAATGTCATACATTTATATATAAGCTAAGTCTGCGCAACTTATATAGTTGAGAAGGAGTTATAAATATTTCATTACTAATTTACCAGGCGAATGAAGATAGAGGTATATATATTTATATGTTGTCGTTTATATATATTTACATATGTCGTGCTTTAAATATATACCTATGTACATATTTAAAGCACGACAAACTACCCATACCACGCTATCGTAAACTTAGCGAAATTGTATGGAAAAGTATTTGTATATGTATATTCTATTTTCATGCGTAAAACGATAGAATATAGAGATTTAACAAAACAAAATAAATCTATAGTAATCGAACCATTCCGAAAATAATTGCGTGTGTTAAGCTGGTTCATATATATACAATATTAAATAAGTTAGTCAACCATTTCGGTCACCTTTAATTCGAAGTTGATATTCGTATTTACGACTGTAACATTGCGTTGCATCCAGAAAAAATATTACAACAAAAATATTTAAAACGTTCCCTACAATAACAACTATC
>DWTO01004175.1:0-11794 GCA_018244755.1 Jemadia pseudognetus
CCGACCCGGGAATCGAACCCAGGACCTCCTGATCGTCAGTCGCACTTACAACCAACACGACCAACGAGGCAGACAACTTTATAACTTACAACAAAGTTTATAACTTAAAGTTGTTGTTTAAACAATTGAAGCTTTTTTAGTTGTCTTCTTTCTGACATTTTCTTTTTATGTTACTGGCAAATATAAAAAGATTTAATACGGTGTGAGAAATTTAATAAGAATGAAGTTTTAGGTAAATAATCTGGTAATTTAAAAAAAACACTCAGTTTCCATATTGCACTCGAGTCAACTTTGTGTGGTTTCTTACTCAGTTGCTTTTCTGGCTTAATTTACGTTCATGGCTATGAATGGTATATAGATATATGACAATTTACATGAAATATCTAATTTATACCTGAATCTTGTATAAAATCAATGTTTTTATTGATAAATGGTTCGTGAGTGTTACACATTATTAAGAATGGAGCCGACTGGACTCACGTGGGTTTTTTCGAGATGGCCCGACTAGTTTCGGACCTATACTAGGTTCTTCCTCATTCTCAGTTCTCCACACGTGAGTCCACAAACTGACACACGTCGCCACCGAGGCCTTTGTTTTGTACGTTTCGACGTATTTCTTTCCAGTATCTTCACAGTGACATCATGAAAGCACAGTAACAAAATACGTTAAAATATAACACTAGGGAAACTGTAGCGATCCGGTCATTTTCCTTGGGCCATCTAGTATTTCTACCTAATTAGGGGGGCAGCGTCCGGGGCGGAGTCGCGCGGCTCACCTCCGTGCGCTAACAACCACTTTTAGCCGGCTTTAATGCCAATTACCCGCGCACTCCTCGGTTCGCAGCGTCAAGTATCGCTACAGTCGTGTCGAGAGAGCGTCCGCTCCGCTGCATGATAGAGTTCCCCTTAACAACTAATTGTTCTTTACAAGCCGTCGGATTTCTTCACCGGAGCTCTGCCTATTCACAATGTTTCACTTTCCCTAATACACTCTTTGATACTTATGTTTATTTGTGGTAACAGGCTCTACGGCGGGACGAATGACAAAACTGGTGAATCGAGACTGTAGGTACTACATTCCTCTGTCTACCCTTTCAGAGAAATAAAGGCGTACATTCGGTCTTCGATTGTATGTCTTCTCTCCGTGACTTTGCGTAGCCTAAACGAATTTGTACATGAAATGTAACATCACGCCTGAAATCCCCGATGCAGAGGAGTGTAGTACACTTCTAATTACAAACACAAATTTATACATACGTACAAAATTTTTATGTATACAAGGGATCGGTGTTTCATTCCGTTTCCGAATAACATCGATATATTAACAGCTGGGATAGAGATGGTGGCATATTGCGAAAAAAATTTAATATCAGTGTCCTCCTTAGGCACCAATACTTCACTGGTAATATGAATCGGGGAAGCTGTAAATCGCAGAAAGTACGCAACGAAACGCGAAACGCGAGGAGAGCGTCGGCGAAATTAATTTCACATGATGAATGATGAACGATGACGATGCAATTTACAATTTCCACTGGCTACGGCGTGGCCTTATC
This sequence comes from Jemadia pseudognetus, assembly GCA_018244755.1. Lineage (NCBI taxonomy): Eukaryota > Metazoa > Arthropoda > Insecta > Lepidoptera > Hesperiidae > Jemadia > Jemadia pseudognetus. The sequence goes on from DWTO01004175.1 coordinate 1,554, forward strand.
TGATGCAACCGACGTATTAAGGTGTTTTGCGAAAATGAAATAATGTTGACGGAATCGGTTGAGTCGGCACGTGCCTTGATTGCCTTCAACTAACAGTTGATAATAAGCTATTTATTAGTTTTATAACCATGTTGCCTATTTTATTATTATTATATCGTAACGCCAGGTCCCTTACGGGGTAGACAGATACTATATACTACTTGTATTAATCTTTACTTGTATTATTCTGTACGTTCTACTGACGTTTTACGGAAATTTTATGTTTAAAATATATGTTTAGTCGTTATATGTTTTGTAACGGAAATGAGGCCTGAACAGCATTTTAAAGTATTATTTATTTGAATAAAATATTCAAACGCCACACGTTCCCTTTGCGATGTATCGCGTCAACCCATTTTATTCACTTAGACCGACATCAAAAGATTTGTTTGTATGTGAGCGCGGAGTCGTATATTCGATACGGAAACTGGGATTATCCCACTGAAAGTAAGCAAGCGTCCGCAAAGCCCCGCCAAACTGAGAGCACACGTGAACTACGTTAACGTAAAGACGATAAAACCTTTATCTTATTACGTATCTGTTCCGACCATTTTTTCCCCGCTCGCCTTTCGAAAGGTGCGTCATTTAGGGGGCAATCCTATTTCGCGGGCGGTCTTTCGTCCGGCGTAAATGCGACGCCCGGTTAATAATACGTTCAGCGCTTATTTGGCTCTCAAAAAGCTTTGTCTGACTCCCTTTGGTCTTTGGATAATAGGCATTGGCGTTACTGGACCGGTTGTAGTTGTTACAGGAATAGATACACCGTGTATTTTTAAAGGTTGCCGTTGTTGGGTCGTAAAGAACGATTCGACGTCTCGAGCGACGCCATCACTCCTCGTGTCGCATGAAAAATTCATATCGCAGTCGTGCGGTCTCGCTAACGTGCTGTGGCGTCGCGCGCGCACCCCTCCGGGGGACTCTAAGCGTGGCGTATAGCTCTATCCGTTCTCGGCCGCATCTCGCTATGTTTTCTCCTGCGGCCCATAATGCTGGGAGTAAATTTTATTTATACCCTGCACCTGCACCACCTATGCGAATGATATTTTAAAATCTCACCGACGTATCATTGTGATACGAATGCTGTTTTAAAATGTGCTGTTTCGGTGTCATTCCAAACTATGCTCTAATTTGATTTTGATTTTAACGATCTAGACTCAACTATGTCTAGCAAAATCGGTCAGACACAATCTTACCGGGGAATCGGAAAACTCCAGAAACAGCATGTGTGTATGAATAGAGTGATGCATGCAGAAGAAGTATGTCGAGTCTGGAAAGATAGAAATGTTTAACGCACTGTATGTCCTCTGCCCAACCCTTAAAGAACCTGCCGTGATTACATATTAATAATAAATGTAGTGTGTAAACTGTTTCCCCGTGTGTGTTCGTTTGTGTTTATGTGTCTGACGTATAGTTTTGTTTCAGTGGACCTGCTGCAAATGCTCGAGTTCAACGTGTCCGTCTCGTTTCCGGCCGCGCCGCTGCTCACGGTCATTTTGGCGCTCGTGGGTGAGTTATCAGTTTCCATAATTATTTGTGTCTTATTATGTTAAGGCTTGTTTCCCATTGGAAATTATGTTGCGAAATTTTCAAGTAACTCAACGTGACGTAGATGAAAAGGAAAGTACAAACATTGATTTTTCTTTAATGGTTTCATTGGACTTTTGGACGTTTCTGGCATACAATTTACGCTCCGGTTGTTTGTAAATTTATTTTTAGCGCCTCAGCATCGACTTGTAACGTGTAGGTCTTCTCTTATCTTTAACGGCATTTAGAAATGTGAGTGAAAAAGAACCTTACCAAATCAGGTGGAAACGCAAATTTAAAATGTTAAAATGTCTTGTCGGACTTTCGACTTTATAATTTTGCCGTGTATTATTTACGATTCCGTTTTAAGCCAAACATGGCAATACGATTTCGAAATTGTAAACTTTTTCTGGTTAAATATTGTGCTCTTTATCGGTTACTTAGTATTTATTGTTTTATTGAAAAACAAGAGGGGGGGGGGGTAGTAACATTAGTTCGCATTCAATTTGAAATTGGTTGAACAAACACGTGTCCGTAGTAGAGTACAATTACACCCACTTTCGACCGAAACGATACAGTTCCAAAATGTAATCCTTTACAGTAGGTACAACTAGGTTCAGCGGTGGTGCTGTCCTGGCAAACTACACATCTATCTACGGCTATCATTGTTCTAATAGTTCTTTAATTGGATCATGTTATAATTTTGTAGGCGGGTCGTCCATATCGATAGGATCTTTCATAATTGTCGTACTCAAGTTCTCGCCTGCCATTTTCTCGTGAATTCAAAATAAAAAGGCGACCGTCGCCCGGCGGCAGTGCGGGTCGCTCCAGGGAACTACTGCTCGCTGGTTGTAGTGTATAGTGAGATAATTTTGTGTGTCAGGCGTCTTCATTGAAACGTTAGTAGGTCGCTCGGGTCGATTCAACAAGTGACGGCGGCGCCTGTTGCGCGCGGGAGGGGGCCCGGGCGGTGCGCCTGTTGCGCCTCGCAGACGCCGCCGCCGCCCACTCCGCTGCCTCTACGCTGCTTGTTCTTGTGTTCCACAAATACTTTTGACCCATTTAAACCGTATTCCGCACGCCCAACTCGGCCCGAACCTCACCTATTGAAAATACACCACAGATACCCGTCTTTAAGCTTTGAATTTTCATCCTTCGATTACGTGTCGATTTACGAACTGTTTTTCCGTGGTTAGTTTCATTCGATTCTTTTCTTTTTGTTCTCTATAAAAAATGCATAACATTAAATTTAAACGAAACTCACATTTAGAAGTTCAAGTATGCAATACCTACTATGCAACAATGTCTTTGCTTGACACTCACCGACAATTTTGATTTCCGTGTTTCCAATCGCATCCTGTAAATGTCTCACATATTTATTTTTTGTACTGAACCGAAGAACAAGTACGGAGAACCGAAGGATCGTAGTACAAGAGAGAGTAGAAAAAACAATCAGTTCTGTTGGAGTAGAGATATTTGTTAATCGGTGCCCTCTGCATACCCCGTAACGAGCCCAGTGCAATGATGCAATGATAATAAATTTTAATATAGATTCTCGTTGTCACAAGGCGTGTTCGTTTAATTCACGAACACATCTCGTCGTTTGCGTAATTTTGAGATTAATTTTGAAGTTGTGCACCTTGTGCCCGCGTCGCGTGCCCTGTTATCGTACTTGGCTTCTCACGAGTTTCCATTCGAGCTGCATACGTGGTGCACGTGTGTACCTACAGATGTGGAGAAAAACATGTCGGGTTTGTAAGGATGGAGATATTAGCATTCGTTTATCTCTGTCTACCCTCGAAGGGATCCAATAGCGATATTACTAACTTAGCTGGTAACAATGTCTGTTATTCCCGTAGAGGTAGACCGGGGAGCTAAGTACACTTACACGTTTACGTCCCACTATGAGAAAGTAGCTGAGCCTATTGCCTTTACACTGGGAACATATCCATGCTCCGAGCCACTACTAGAAAATCTTAGAAAAATCCAATAGTGCCCGACGAGGGATTTGAACCCAGGACCTTCAGATCGGCAGTGGCGCTCGCAACCAACACCACCAACGAGCCAGTCATGAACAATATTGTTACGATTATGTATAAAGTGTTTTGTCATGGGTCGTATCCATGCGAAAATTGTGCAGTTGTGGGATATAAAGTCACATAAATACAATTTATGTTTCAGTAATCCGTACATAGTAGTAGTACATAGACGCCACAAATGCAAGTAATCCCAACTCTATTATTGCGAGTGCGAGTATCTCCAAGTTGTGAGTCTAATTAATATCGCCGCTTGAGCCGAGCTGCGTCCTCGTACGCTCCTAACTACTTTCTATACGAGTCCTCGCTACGTATTGTTTCGTATCGTATTCGCTGTTTACTATAGTATACTCGCAGGACGATATGTAATATGTCGTGTCAATATTAACGTGTAATCAAATCGTATAGTATTGTTTATCTATGTATGTCCAGAGATAATCGTACAATTATTTCAAATCAAAGATATCTCTACAAAGATACTGCATATTTCTAAAGGAATCCCTTCTATTAGACATCTGATTGAAGAGTTTTATTAATGTGTATAAGTAAAATGCATTAATAATTAACTTGTAAGCTTCTGTCTAGCATATGAGGGACCTAGGATCAATATATGTATGTAATATACATTGATGTAGGTTATTATACAATACACCAAGCTTTTAATTTATTGTCATCGGCTCACATCACCTAGTATAACTTTTTAAATATTATTATATCATCATACCACGTCTCTTATAGAGTAGACAGAAAGAATAAAATGCCTTACATCACTGCCCGTTGTTCAGTTTAATAATTATAATTAAATTCGTTTCTTAATTATTACAAGCAGCAGGTTGTATGTATTTATAATAATGTATGTATAGTAGTAATGTTTGCCTCCCTTGTCTATCTTCTCACATTATTTGAAGTCGGATATTCAAAAACGTTGCTCCGTTTGAAACTTTAATCATATTCCGGCTATGATGCCATCGCGGTTTGCCCCCGGCAAGTCTTAAAATGTCTCCGGAGAGGGTTCTTTCAATTTGTCCGTATGCCGGCTGCAAATTTACCTCATTGTATAATCTTCGTCTTCTTTATATTGGTCTAATCTTTAATCTTCAGACAGCATGACTTCATTTCAATAATTATGCTAATATCTTGTGCTCTAAATGTGAGCGATAGTGTAAAATGTTAAATAGAAATGTAACACACAGAATCGTATAAAATCAATTGGTTATTGCAATATGTGACCACCTTATGTCCAGTAGAGGTTCTAAGTGTTTCATTGGCTTTTGAAAAATAAATATAACTCTAACGGACTGACTGTCTAACTTTTGATATTAAACCTTTGCAAACTATGCTCTCCCAGCATCTACGCACAGTCTCGTGCGTCTAAACTCTAAGTCAAGTTACGTACATATCAACTAATCTGCGCTTGGCATCACGCTTAATGCTTGCTACAACTCGTATATATTCTACGAGGAATTCAATATCTACCACTCAATCAATTTATGTTTTGCTAAATAAATTATAAGACACTGGATGATACGGATTATCGTATAGTACATTGGTGCCGAAGCTAGTTGCTGAATCTAGTCAGTCTCTATCAAGTATTAAATATTGTAACCCCTGATATCATATTGATATCAGTCACTAATACAAAACAACAATTGCTGCCATGCCCGCCTGCCATATACGTAAGTAAATATTTGAAAAATATGTAACACAGTTTTGTAAATGTCTAGACTCTGGACTGTATCATATTAAGCTGTGACACGTCGACACTGTTCCACTGTGGTCACGACCTGCGTCCATGACTACATACACCTGTAATGATTATTTAGAATCTGCTGCAAACATCCCGATCGAGGATGCAAACCATGCTGAATCTCCTCATGTAGAAAACCGTTTGTTCCCGGAAATTAATTTTTCATTGCAAGCATAGGAACGTCCGTATTTATGTTTAATTTCCCTCTGTACACAGTAGCGTTTCAAAGACCTTTGTCCGCAAATGCCATTTGAAGTCTACGACAAGACGGAAGGATGTTTGTGTCTCGGACATCCTTATTTTGTAATTGTAAATAATCAGTGAATAATCTCAAGTACATTCTAGTCGATTTAATTTCAAATTAAACGTATTGCTAAAGTGAAAGCGTGTATACTTGTATGAATGAAAAGTGATGCATAGAATAGTGCTTGAATTTGTGTGTTTTGTACGCACCTAGCTTATCGCGCCTAAAATGAGACAAATCAATTTTTAAGCCCAGAAACTGTTTTATATGAGTTTCAATCTTGACTGTTAAAATATTTAAAAACAACTTTGTAGATTATTCTTTAGATCCTAGGTAGTGCAATGAAACTATTCTGATTGAACTATGGTCAATAAACACTTTTAATACTTTTATGTAGTTCTTCGTAAAGCTTCTGATTAGGAGTTTTTATTCCGCACCAAGTGAATAAAGTCTCGGCGAAAGCTAAAACCATAACAAAGCAATTGAAATTAAATATAAGCAATTATTGTTCTTATTACCAATACGCTTGATAAAAGGAACTGTAAAATAAGTATGAAATTATGAAAGTAATTTTGGCTGAAAGAAATGTATTGTTCTTTTGTTTGTTTCTACGCTCAGTGAAACGGGCGGAAAGCGGTCAGTTTATTATTATAGGCTTTGAAACTATTGTATTTTTACTTGTTTGGTATTTCATTAAATACTCTCTAACACCCATAGCATGGTTTTAATATTGAAAATGTAAAAAAAAAACAATAGCGTGGATCCAAATTCATAAAATGTAAAGTAACTTCACGCCTGTTATCCCCGAAGAGGTAGGCAGAGGAGAACACTCCCACGTTTCACCTGTTACGTTTAAGTCCTACTATGGAATAAGTGGTGAGCCTATTGCCATGCACCGTGCACAAATCCATGCTCCAAGCCATTACTAGAAAATCTAAATTAGAAAAATTCTATACCGCCCGACCTGGGGATCGAACCCAGGACCTCCTGATCGGCAGTCGTACTTACAATGAACACGACCAACGAGGCAGTCAATTTTTATTGCGGAAAAATTTGTTTTAGTAAGTTTGGCAATACTTCCAAATACTAACATATTTTACGACTTAATTTAATTTCATCACCATCATTATTAGCGTCATCATCGTCATCATCAATCGTTACATCGTGTCGCTGTTGAACGCGGGTCTCGTCTCAGAATGAGGTGATAACTAATTTATACAATTTGAGGTTTACATTCAAACTGTGGTTGGATAATAATAATCCGCGAGCGAGCGCGCTGCAGCCGGCGGCGGCGGCGGCGACGGCGGCGGCGCGGGGGCCTATTTTCGGTACGCAGCGTGTTTGTGTTTGCTCGCACATCGCGGCACGTTTTCCGCCCACGCGTCCGCTGAATACTGATATCTTGTAGTGTTGTTGCGTGCACTCGCTACCGTTTATTATTTGAAAGAACGCAGTAAGAAAGAAAGTTTATTCACAATGAGTGATCTATGGTTTACTATATCAATGTAATTTTTATGTATCGAAAAAAGGTTCACGCATTGCAATCAGTGCAATCGAACTACCCTTTTATTCTTCCACTGATGAAGACAGGTCTCTTAGAATGATAACAGTTTAGGTCATAGTCTGCTCGGTTCTGATCAATTCGGGTTGTCATACAACATGGGCGTTACAAAACATGGAATAGAAACAAATGATAACTAGTCCTAAAACTTACGTATCAAACGATGCCATTATTTTCATATAGGATGCTTCACTTGCCAAAGCGATTCACTCCATTTTCTGAATATTATCGAATTTTAATATCAAACCACTTGATTGGCTCCTAACTGTACATATTCGTCAGATCAAAGATGCGTTGGCAATAATACGGTCTTCATCGTATTTTTGGATTAGTAATTTGAAAACAATTTAAAAAAACAACATAGTATTTTATAATTTTTCTCAACTTATTGTTTTAGAGAGTTAATGGATTTGGCAATTGAAGCATCCATATATTGATGAAAATTAAATTACCATACCATATATAGCATCTCGATATAAACTTGGAGTACACCGATTCGGTCGGTTTGCCAATATCAGAAAACTCGCTCGCTATTCACATCACTAGCACACAGCGGTGTGTACGCAGAGCGGGGTTCAGGTCGCGCCGCCGAAAATTGGATTCGAATAGCACACTGCATTTCATATGCCCGCCCCCGGTCGTCCGAAACAATGGGCAATCAAACTACGCCGCCCGTGAATACGATCCCGGGGAACTTGCACGGCATTGTTTTAAAATGACAGGTGTTGTTTATACAGTACGGGAATTTTGTTGTGTTTCATTAACGTTTTGAATGCATTGTTATAATGAAATTTGTAACTATTCAATGTGACATGTTGTTCTGGCTAGATTAATTCGTATTATATGTCATAATCAAGTCGGTATAAAATATGTAGATTTGATGCGCTATCATAATTCAATATATTAAAGCTAAGTAAAAGTAGCTTAAGTGAAATGTCTGTAACGCATTGGCATTCCCTAAAGTTTTGTATGTTTGTCGACGAGGAACAATTACTATCAGGTGGCCGGCCCGCTGGTCTGTCAAATTAAATTTATGAGAAACAGAAGTCACATTTTATTATGATCGTCTTGTATTTCATGTTGCAGAATGAATGATACACAAACCGTGTCACTCGTAATAGTCACATAAGTCTTTAAACCTCATCGGAGTAGTTGAAGGTCATGTTGCAAACATTTTTTACAGACGCGATCATTAATCCGCATAATTTCAATTGAGAAGGTTACTTTTGGTTTAAGCTACAATTATATTGAATTAATTGTTTAACCGGAGATCATAATTACCTTAACGAAATATGGTTGTTCGTTTTTGGTGTAGAATTTTTAAGAAGGTATAGAATTCGTCTTAAAATGTAAGTATCAAAACTAGTTTTGATCTATTTCAATGAGGTGTATTTAATGACGTATGCGTTTCGCACTTTTGACGGGTAAACCTTTTTCATGGTTTTCAGACCGGAAATACTTGGCTTGACACATTTCGAATCGAACGCAGATTTGGGATTAGCAGTAATCAGCTTCACTAAACATGATCCAACCGCCGAACCAGTTCATGTATGAATGAAATCATTCCCTGCAATGGATATCGAACACAGATTGTTCTTACAAAGTTACAGCTGCGATATATATGTAGCAGATATATACATACTTAGAGTTAAGTATGATCTGTACAATGCGATTCCGATGCACTAATTCTCTGTGTTCATATTCGTTTTATGATGGCATAAGCTTACGTTGGATACTGAATACAGTATATTAAATTTGCAAATGTTCATAATATATAGGTACTTATGATAATATTAGACGTTCTTTTTTTAAGTCGCGACAAATTCAAAGTTTATAGCATCGTCAAATTCAGAGTTTGGTATTCTGGTATCTTGATAAGTGTCCGATAACTATAGTTTCTCCCCCATATAGCTCACTCCCTTTTACATGGTGTATAATATAAGTTGTGAAACGTGGGAGTGTACTACACGCCAGGATGTGCTCCTTCTGGTAAATTCAGGCGTTATGTTATGTTATGGTTTTAGAATCAGGAATTGATTCATTTTCTCTTTTAAAGAGTCGTCGCTCGATGCTTTTATTACAACGTTTTTATGGATGGAAATAAAACAATGTTCCATCTCGGCATTTGCACGGAGCAGCTGCCGGTATGCAGAATATCGGGCGTGCGTGACGAATTATAATCTCTTCGCAGTGGTAATCCCATTGCACCGGCGCGGAGCATGCCCGCCGGCCGGATCTGTTTGTCGTGTTTGTAGGACAGACCGCAACGTTATCATACCTGCTCCAGTTTGCTACTTGTTTACAGGAGATGCTCCGGAACCGGATACATTCTGCTTCATCCGTGATTCATCATGACCGCTTTTAAGATCACACATTATGATTTTTGGTATAGGTGCCATGTTACAATATGAACCATCATCAATTATCATCGACACTTTAACGTTTCCACCATTGGACTCGGATGTCCTCTCAGAATAAAAAGGTCAATAGTTTCGTTTGAACATGCTCGGGTATTAAATCCGTTAGCAATGTTAATTCAGAAATTAAGAAGATTATCTTTTGGTTACATTTCATGCTCCGCCTAAATCCTCAAACAAAAGCCAGATTAATCTTTACCAAGACAATGGCAAGTTTCGTACGCTACGTACATATCGGTGTGATTGGTTATTAATTTACAAAATGTCTGTAGCCTCCGCAGCGGAGCTCTTAAGTCCGTCGCAAGCGGCCACCGTGCGACAGTGGGGGCAGACGAGCCTGTGGATTACTGGCCCCACCCCCCCTTTAGGTGTGCTCTCGACAAATGGGGATTTAATTTGCCGTATCCGTAAATACAATGGACGAAAATTTCGTTACGCTCTCTCGGCAACGTCCATTATGAAACGTCAGGTAAGCGTTGTATAATTGTTACAGTTTTCCGTAATGCGAAAACATTTGAGGATATAAGACTATTCTCTGTTGGAAATTTAAGGAGCTTACATAGGTATGTTATTATTGTATTATTATCACCCAACTGCTGCCTCGTTGGTCGTGTTGGTTGCAAGTGCGACTGACGATCGAGAGGTCCCGGATTCGATTCCCGGGTCGAACACT
>DWTO01004176.1:0-11794 GCA_018244755.1 Jemadia pseudognetus
TTCGACCGACCACATTTCAATAAGTATTACCAGAATATTTATTTATCACATTTCTTATAATGGCAACAATGAAGTGCTAGTGTCAAAGAAGCTCCTTTATTGGATAGAAACAATAAAAAGGCAGAATTTTTTTCACAGTAAATGGTTAGTTTTTGTTGATTGAATTCGTCTTTCTCGTCAATCTGATATGGAACTAACGTAAAACCTGAATTTAGTCTATGATCGTATACATATTTGCAAGTGTTATGGCATTATTTAAAAACTGAAAAGCGAGAAAGTAGCAATAGCATGGCACATGAGCGGGAAACGAGTTAACGGATTTTTTCAAATTTAACTTTTATGTCTTCAATACAAAAAAATATATAGAACTTGAGTTGTTAATACAGTAAGCAATAAGTTTGGTTAAGGTCCATTACCATGCAAATAATGGGAGGCGTCTTGTAGTTTATGATAGTAGGCGTTTGGTAGGAACGACTGCGCCAGGCCTCCTTGAGGTCCGACGTACTGCGCCGGCACTAGCATCTCCCTGTAAAAAAAAAATATATATCTGTCATGTCAAGTCATTATGACAGCCGTTGAATTTTGAAACAGTATCTGTAAATAACAGTATACGCAGCATAATAGGTACTTCTTTACTCTTACGTACTTAATAACTTAAAATTAAGCCATGCAATGACTCACTTAATGCTTAATAGCATTATCTGCCTCTCCCAGTCAACTCCGGGTGATATAAATAATAATCACATGAAATACATTATGGTGACGCCAGCCGCACTTAGCTAACATGGCAGGTAGGCTATAGTTAGCCATATACCTTCTCATTTCAAGAGGAAACCCGTGTACAACATAAGGAATACCGCACTCATCATGATAATGATAATAAAATATATTATTTTAAGTAAACTCAGAACATTCTCGATTGTGTCAACGAAACATTTAGAGGTTGTTATTAATACACGTTTCGTTACTTTTTATCATCAAACTACTGGTCAATGCACATGTGCGTATTTTTTGCGACCGTCGCAGCTCACTTTTGTTGCGTTTGATTAATGACCTCGCAATAATGGGCTGGCCGTTAATAACAATGACTGTGCGTTTGTAAAAAAAAAACATTGCTTGACCTTTTGTTTTAAACGTGACATTTTCGAAAATAATTTATAGGTTAGTTGGCCGCCACATGTGGGTTGTGGACACATCCAGTGCTACGGCCAAATTTCAATCTTATTGAAAAAAGTTCCTTAAAAGTAACTGCTTCGTAGGTCGTGTTGGTTGCAAGCGCGACTACCGATAGAAAAAGCCTGGGTGCAAATTCCGAGCCAGGAACGATTGCATTTTCTTAACTTAGATATTGTAGTAGTGGCTCGGAGTATGTATATGTGCCCGGTGTATGAACATAGGCTCACCATTTATTCCATATTTGAATGTAAACGTAACTGGTGAAACGTGGGTACCACAATTCTCTGCCCACCTCTTTAGGGATTACAAGCGTGTTGTTACGTTTTATATACATATCTAAATAGTATCTATAGATTTATTTTTTTATATTTCGTATTCATCAGCCATCTAGTTACTATACCACTAGTCCGAAGTCTATATATGGAGATGTTAATATCGTTCATTTAAATAATTATCAAATGCTAATTTAAATGAACATTTTATGACAAAAACATATTAATCGAACACCATAAGGCAAACCAGAATAAGCTTTTTGACAACTTTCCATCCCTAATTTTTGGATACTAAACGTGGGACCTAATATAAAAATTATAATTAAAACACACTCCATTAACGTTCGCCATCAGTGTTTTAAACATTAAAAAACTGTTGTCTCTGTCTGCGACATTACGAACGCCCTCAGTGGAAGCGAGACAAAACATACAAGAGCAAATGTATGTTTATGAATATGGCGACGATATGTGCTGCTGTTGGTCCTTAGAATGAACTGTGAGCCCTTTGTTTTAGGTCGCAATGTTTTAGCTTCCAGCGTCTGAAGGTCAGGGGTACGAGCATTTGTTTATGGGTATACAATAACTGTTTTGTTATCGTTAATATACGCTTGTTACAAGTACTTTATAAGTAGCAGGTAGTTTTTCATCGCGTTAGAAGTTCATTGACTGCGTCGCTGGTTGAGCGGTTGCAAGTACGACTGCTGATCGAGAGAGGTCCTGGGTTCAATTCCCAGGTCGGGTCGGGTACTACTAGGTTTTCTAACTTAAAATTCTTATTAATGTCTCAGCCTGGATTTGTTCCCGGTTTAAGGCAAGGACAGGACGCGATGACGCTGTTTGAAGGAAGCCTGTGTCCAGCAGTGGACTTATAGGCTGAAGATGATGTATGGCAATAAGCTTACCTCCATTTTTACGACTTCTCGCCTACGCGTCGGCAGCTAGAGTACTTTATGGGCAGGGTTATTTTAATACTTATAATTTGTCTATTATTCCTACACTAAATCCTTAGCACTCTATCCAGTTGCATACAATAACCTAAACCCAGACATATTTAGAACCACCATACACTCTTTTCTCTCCATTAAACACCAAGCCTTCACAGAATGCGAAGGGTCTTAGGCCATAATCTATCCCTACATCATGGTGGTAATTGGGACTGTACACACACCACATAGAACATTATAGATCACTGTAAGGTGTGTAGGTTCCCTTATAATGTTTCTCTTATCAGCTATAGCGAGTTAAAGAAATCTGAAAAACGCAAATTTTTTGTATGGTCAGGGTAGAATGTCAGGATTCGAATCCCCCCGAAATGCAAGGCTCAGATCGATACTACAACGCTGTCATTGCAAATTGTATAACACACGCATCACTTAAATTCGAGTATTATTATACCAGCACGCTGGAGTCCACGTGGGGCCGCATGAGACCACAATAAACCAGATATCTTCCGTACAGACTTAACATACTTCGACAATCATGGTGGTCTTAATTCAGGTATAATCGCAATAGGAACGAAAAACACTTACGGTCTGTTCGGTTGCTGCGGTGTCCGGTCTCTTTGCCGTCTGTTCTTGAACCAGTTGGACACTTGTGTCAGCGTGAGACCGGTCTTTTCGGCCAGCGCTCGCTTCTCGTCCGGCGTTGGGTACCTGCGAAGCAGTCACTCGATACAACACATTCGATATTCCTGGTAAAGCGTAATGAAAAATAACGATAAATTATATAACAAACAAAAATGGGTTCAGTTATTCAATTTTAGTAAAACAAGAATTACATAGCGCCATAACGTAACGTCATATAACGCCTATAATTCCGCGAGAATGTAGGCAGGCAAGTGTAGTACACTCCCATGTTTTACAATTTACCAACGTTATGCATTCGACTGGAAATATAAGAATGTGAACCAATTGTTAAATAACGTTACAATTTATGTTATAACAAGAAAAATAATATTTTTTATCGATTATAAGGTGTATTATATTTAAAGTAGAGCTCTGGCTCTAGTGCGTTAGCTGTGGAGTGGTCTAGAAACCAATACGTTATGAGAAAACTTACCGATTTCTGTAATAGCAGTCTTTCAGAGCGTTTCTGCTCTTCTCCTTGAAGCAGTAGACCGTCTCTTCGCCATCCCAAATCGTTTTTGGTAGCGGATACTTTTTTCGTAATCTGTATTTATCTACAGCACCTTGAACGGAAGATATTATTTATTCACTTATTCGTTCAATCATCTTTCCGTTCATTCCTTGATTCGTACCCTCCCTCGTTCATTCATTTCTCTCAATACCATAATATAATGCACACATACTTGCGTACTTTTTATTATAATAAACTTATATCAGCATTTAGAGATAGATATGAAATAATTAATTATCGAGACTTGTGAATTGTGCCTTGAAGAACATCACGAAAATATCGAACGCGAATAGATTTATTCACGATATTTTCCTTCATTGCGATTGAAATTTAATTATATGAAACCAATATGACTTCTTAAAGTGTGATTTGGGTACCTACCTACTTTATTGCGTACTCCAAACACGTGAAAAACGACACTGCAATCCAAATCAATAGGATAACACTAAAGTTTCCATGTTTCCAACATCTAATTAAAATACATTCATTCCTCTCGATCTTTATCAGAATTGACCAGAGATATGGATTAATTTATTAGAATAACAAATTTCGTTTAACTTTTATTTCTCTATAATTTCTTTTGCTTTTATGTACTTATATCAAAATGTTTAGTTGGTCTATAAGAAATGGAAATAAAAGGTTTTCAATAAAAAAAGTTGACTAATATTTAAGTCTAATCAATATACAAAATAACTAACATTTAAACTAAACCAATATTTAAGTTACATTGATGTCTAAGTAAAACTTAATGTTCGTTAATATCATACCCAAGGGCCGTCCTCGGACCTTCTCAGCTTCTTTGTAATGCGCTTTGAACCACAGATCTTGCAAGTCGGTGTGGTGGCGTGGCGGGAAAGTGTGCGCTTCCAATATGGCGTACAGCTCTTGAAAAACACCTCTATGGTACGCTACTAACGCGCGCGCTCTGTGGGAACACATTTGTTTTTTACACAAGATAGACGTATTGGAAAAAGTGTATAATCACGGCTGTATCTCTCCGAAGTAGTAGGTAGAGGAGCTTAGTACACTGTATTATGTAGAAGTACACTATATTGACATTGAATACGACCAAACATGTACAAAAGTGGGAACATTTTAAATTCTTCCCCGTTACATGCGACAATAAATGAAATATGAAGTTAATATAATGAGTGAATATTTTTAGGGCTAAAATCTTCGTATCGTTGTCATATTGACAATTCTAGATTTGATCCATTTGCCGTCCATCCATACAATTGCAACACGCTTTTATATTTTGTAGAGGATTTTTTATAATATTTAATAAGTAAAAGGAACCCTGTTGTTGAATGTTCATATCTCTAATATACAGTTACAAGTACATACAGTTACTGTTAGAGAATACTTTTTTAAGTTATGAAAGAATTTAATAATTATAGAAACGAGTAAAGAAGTATATTATATAAATTATTCCTTACACTAAATTTTAACACTATTGAAATCCGGATACCTCCGGGAATCGTTCAAATATAGGCAGACATACATTGTGTTACAATAAAAATAAGTAGCCTCGAGACTGGCCGAAATCGTTTTAAAAAATAAAAAATAAACATTAGGCACCTTAGCACGGTCTCGTTCCCTCGCAACAGCTCACTTTGTGGGAGACTCCATAAAAACTCAGCCAGTTTCTCTATGTCGCCTTTCTGTTGTAACGCTTCACACACACACTGGACTTGTTCCGAATTAAAATTTAAACAACGCCTCATGTTACTGCCTTCTTCAAAATATTGTTGTACTTTTTCCCTGCCATTCATCTCAACGTTTCCATTTTCAAACGGCTGATTTGCAATTTCAATTTCTAATATATTAGGGTTGTTTTCGTTATTTTGAATGAAACCTTTTATATTTGGCATATCGTTAAAATAATTTGAACGCAATGAACGATCGTCGCATTCAATATGCGAAAATAAATTATCTGTGATTGGCGGGAGTTTCAGTTCAAAATTTAAATACTTTTTATTTCTCGGTGGCGATAGATAATTTTCAAACGAGCCCTTGTTATTTACTTGTAGATATGTATCTTTGGTATTCTTGTCGTCGATGTGAATGTTTCGCGGTAATTTTTGTTTGCACGAATAATACGGCTTCTCGCTGTCGTTAAGTTCCGTTTGATAAAAGTTACCATTTTGATTTTCATATGTAAATGGCGGTAAAGATGTTTCAGATTCACTTGTCATGTCGCTAGATGGACTAAGCCGATCCGAGCATGTTTCCATATTTGTCGATTTCATCGGAAATGCTTTTTATTACAATGTAAATGTCAAAACAGATACCTGAAACCAAATTTTGAATTGTAAGACGCGCATGGTAGACCAAGTGCTCATATTTTTGCAATTGTGATCATTTATGAAATCGACAAATCAATAAAGTATCAGTTATAGGTACTGCGCCTAGACCAAGTGCCGATTTATTTATACCTAGGGGAATTGTGCTATTAGATTAGTCTAAAATTAACATTTTTTTTTCATAATTAAGTGAAATCATTCGCCCATATAAAATTTTAATCGTTACGATTAAACCAAAGCATCATTTGGTGCGGGTAAATGCAAGTTTAAAAATGCTGTATAATTTTACGCTTGTAAGGACTTCAAACTACAAACAGACACATAACCAAAACATATTAAAAATATATAGCTATTATTTCCTCGAATAAATTTATATTAAAAGGTTCATATTAAAATGCTTAGGCGTAAAAATGTGCGTTTTGGGTTTAGTATCCAAATTACTTTAGCCTAGAAATAAAACCTCGCTCACTTGCAAATCTTTTTACATACCCATACCATAACTCACTTATCACATTTTATGATGACACAATAATTATCGGATGTTGTCTGTGGGTGTGTGCAATAATACCTGCGTATAATTAAAAACTCACGCGTTACGTTAAAATACATACGAAAATTGTTGTGAAAACATTGTACTCGCGGCAAACTCATTTCCGTCGATCTAAATGTCGTTGTATTAATAAACGATATTCGGCGGGATATTTTTTTAGTCAGATTAAAAAAAGATTTTAAATTAAGAATCGACATAGACAATCGATATAATTATTTTTAATGGTATGAAAAGTAAATCCAAAGTAAATCCAAGTAATACCAAGGTAAATCCAAGACCAGAACTTCGTCTCATTGTACCTAAGTACTTAATAAACTAGTCGAACACAGTTTTTAATTCTAATATTAAGGAAAATTTAAAAATTCGGATAAAGATATTTTTCTCAGTATAAATCTTTAGAATAAGTCGATGAGGTCCGTATTAAAAAGGGTTCTACTTCGCCAATAGGTAGGCTGGTAAACAAAGAATACCAGCATTGAGCCCCAAATGTATACAATTAAAGATGTTGTTTGTGACATAAAGATTACGTAAATAAATGAATTCTGTATATTTGTCTGTACAGTCTGTTTGATTCGAGTCCGACGCATGTCATATATGGCATTACTCATTGGGACGTAAACGTAACTGGTGTCACCTGGGAGTGTACTATACTCCTCTGCCTATCTCTTCGGGGATTACAAGCGTGATGTTACGGTTCCAGTTATACAAGCTCGATAGCAGCACCAGCTCATCTGAATTCTGAATTGAAATTGAACCCACGAGCCCCCGCAAAACAGTCAGGTTCACTAACCACTACACCAACGGGTCGGGCAGTACAATGGCCAGTCGTTACTTATGGTGTGATTTGAAAGGTTTAATACTGAGCTATAAAGACTCGACGCACCCAACCTTAGACCTCGGCAATAGTAGGTACCTATCATTGTTACATAAATAAATAAACCGTTTGGAGTAAGAACTTTAGTTCTTTTTCGACGGTACTGGGCGGTCACATCAGACGGAATGGTTACATCACTTTGAATATAATGAAACAGTAACATCACGCCTGTAATACCCGAAGAAGTAGGCAGATGAGTGTATTATAGACCCACCTTTTATCCTAAGTAAGCGTATTGCCATGTGCCGAGCACAAATCCAGGGACCACTACTACAAATTCTATAGTAAAACCTGATAGTAGGTACCCAACCCTGGAGCCGAACCCAGGACCTTACGATCGGCCATCACTTGTATCCACTCAATCTACGTGGCAGTAGGCCTAAATGTTGAATACCTATATGTATTAAAAAGTCTTGTGATATGATTTAAGGCAAGTTTTTCACATCATTTCAAGGTATACGACATAAAAATATTACTAAAAAATACCAAACCCCATTCGTACAAACATAGTCTTAAGGTCAACGTTAAAATCGAACTTACTGTCAAATTAAATTTTGCCACTTCACTGGAATGTTTTATATATGTAATACCTACGTAGGTAGTAGGTATTACATTCATAACAAGCGTATTACAATATTTAACTAAATAACTTAAATTCCCCATAAAACTAACTTCATTACGATTAAGTTTTAGAAGATCTTTTACAAAAATTTGTTGATAAGCTCGTGAATAATATCCCGCATAAGTGTGAATTCCAAATTCCAGTTTACCACATCGGGCAGCATGGATAGAAAGACACATCGTAGGCTGCATCTCGCTTTCCATCCGGTGGGATAGTAGTAAGACTCAAGCCTATTGCTAAATAAAAAAAAGCGCAATACACTTTTGGTTGTAAGATACTGAGCTTGAGCTTCATAGAAAAATTTGAGTAGTCTTCAATTTTGTAAATGGAGACGATGATAATATTTATTGATTACACTGTACAATTGTTGAGAATTCTAAAATTATCGCAGTTTTGGCTATTTAGATAGTGATTGTCACTTAAATTATTTCGCCGGATATTATTATTATTTTGTGTGTACAAGGCAAAAATGACAGCTAATAATCTTAATTATTGTTATTGTTTTCGCTAAAGTCTACTGGAAATCCACCATTATTCATTCATCCTCCTTATTTGAATTTCAAATCACATGAATAAACCTCGAAGCTTAAGTCTATACTTTTAAGTTAATAATTAAAGATTTGATTACTTCCATTTAAATGTAATTTTTTACTAATTAAAACTAATTACTATTAAATTACTATTAAAGTACTTAGACCACTTTTTCCTAAGAAATAGATACATCATTTTAAAATTATCGTAGGTATTTCGGCAAAGTTATTAAAAGAAATATTATCATTCAATCATAATTTTTTTCTATTAATTTCTAAAATTTACTAATTTATTAAGCGTAAAAAGACTAATAATAGAAATAATCAACTAAGCTAGACATACATACCTCATTAATAATATAAAACTTCACATAAATCACTAATACTACACTTTTTATTATTCGACAGTTCACAACTCTCATACATAACGTATAATTTAGAAAAAAAGATGGCTAACATCCACTCTCGACGGAGTCATGGGGTCAAATAACAAAGGTGGAATAACATTACAAAGTGCTTGAGTGAGACGGCGATGGTGCGAACGGTATAGCAGATGGGCGGAGCTCGCCGGGTGTTCCATTCTGCTGTAATTTTAAACTTTACCGTTTTTTTACTTTTTTAATCTGACCTCAGCGATTGGCGACGCCTTTTTAAGGCCAGGTGTAATAAATTTAACACAAATAACATCGTATTTTTAATGAAGGTTACGCCAATGGATAGTATTAAATATATATGATTTGATGGGGGAGTCAGAAGTCTCCGAACCGGCGCGCATGTATGAAGAGAATGATAAATGTAGACGAGGCGCGGCAGGTCTGTAAGGATAGAGTTATTTGGCACTCGGTGTTCTCTGCCTACCCCGTAAGGGACCTGACGGGAGGATATGTATGTATGTATTTTAGAACAAATTGAATATCGTCACACATAGTACCTACCTATACTGTTAACGCAGTTGTTTAGCACAATTTCCTATAGTTTTACGTCGACGGAAAAAGCTAAAAGACAACCGAAAATCAAAGATGGCGTCATTCCGTCACATTCCAAATATCTATACCTACCTATTTAAGGTATAGTCTGTAGTCATGTAGGTAGTCCTCACAGAATACTACAGCTGTTGCGAGATTGCTTCGTCTTCGTCATCGCCAACAGCATAAACAGGATCGTTCTACATTTAATATAAGAGTAATAAAGACCCTATTGAACTACGCAAGCTGGGTCCGCAAGTTACCTATGCCCTATGTCGAGCCGGGGCCTATGCCCCGGGCGGCAAGTTTACAGTTTACAGACGAACACTTTACAGACGAATGGACATCATTTATTTAACTTTGACCACAGAATAAATAACAGTATTAAATATACATTATATCCTACACGTTCACGTCCATATATCTGTAAATAGGCTTAACACGGAAATAACAGCGATGAATGCATTATTTCCGGATGACCTATCTCTGACATCTGATAGCTGAAATTATAAAGATGATAAAGGTTAAAATAAATATAAATGGCCGAAGGCGGCTGTGGCGTAGCGTGAGTAAGCCCGGGGCGGAAGAAAATTTTGCCACCTCCTTAAAAGTTTATATGTATATGTTTTGCCGTATGACAATCACGTCAAAGTAAAAAAATAATAATTACCTTGACATATTGTTGAAACAGTTATTTTATTAGGTATTTATTGTGAAATTTTGGTGCCGCCTAAAAAGTGAAAGCGAAAATTGAAAAATGCCGCCCGGGGCGCTCCCCCTCCCCCCACTACGCGACTGGGGGGCGACATTTGTCAGTTTTTGGTCCTGTGGTTGACTGACAATCTGTAGAGTTCTAAGGTACTAGGAGAGCCTAGTACCTTAGAACTCTACAGATTGATCAATATAGAACAATATCGTAAGATAATCTACAGCTACCTAGAGAGATAGCTGTAGATTATCTTACGATATTGTAATTACCCGTCAAAGAAAATAATACTTGATTCGATTTTATACTTATACATGTAACAACTATTTAATGTGATTCAATATAATACAAGTCACTTTATGTGTCTATTGTCCAGTCTAGGTAGAGTTGGAATCTCAGTCTAGGTAGATTCTTGATAACTTGATGTAACAAACGTAACGTATCATCACGCCTGAAATCCCCGAAGAGATAGGCAAAGGAATGTAGTACACTCCCAGGTTACACCAGTTACGTTTACGTCCCACTATGGAATAGGTTGTGAGACTATTACCATATATCGGGCACATATCCAGACTCCAAGCTACTATTAGAAAGTCTAAGTAAGAAAAATCCTGTAAAGCCCGACCAGAGATACAAACCCAAGACCTATCAATCGGCAGTTACGCTTTCAATCAACACGACCAACGAGGCATTCAACTAATAAGCATTATTATACAAAAACTTGTAACTGAAGCAGTAAGTTGTGACCGTCCGCGCCGGATCTGAGCAAGCACTTCGAGATGGGCAATCCGTGAGAATGGAAACCCCACAGATATGAATGTGGCAACATTTCAAGTTTACTAAATTGCTGACGGCGCTCGCCGCGCTCTGCGAATGAACACCGAATGCAGGAAACTAGGCGCCGTGTGAATGAACTGCGCCATTGATTTGCTGATTTCGTTTGCTCCATATTTTGTTTACAGAATCGCTGATGGCCACAATGTGTAACATTAAATGTATGAATGTAATTATGTAGCACATTAAACTCTTATTTACTTATCACCGCATATATCATTGTTGTAAGTAATTTGTCAACACATAATATGTTATGTGTAGTTTTATTCATGTATGGTATTTATTAGGCTTACCATCACATTCCGTGGTAGGATATAAACGTAAGTGGTGAAACGTGGGAGTGTTGTACACTGCTCTGCCCACCTATTCATAGATTATATTGATGTGATGTCACTTTTTTTATAAATGAAACAAAAAAAGTTACTTTAAAATGGTCCTCCCTCAGCTGTTTCGAATATTAATTTAACTTTGTTATAACGTAGCTTCAATACTCCGCAATTTAATCTCTTACGAGTTGTACAGAGTAACGCAGCGTTATGACAAAGAGCTTAATCGAACCCTCAATAAAGTAAAACAATATATATCTAATAAGTACTTAGTAAATATCTTGAGATAATATACACTCGGATAGCCGTTTCTACATTCATTAACTGTCTTTATACACTTTCTGACAACCCTTACAACCGGTAGGTACTGATACTGGTAGATCTGAATCTACTTGGTCAAGAGAGGTGATTTAAATTATGTGATAAAATTTGACTGCCTCGTTGGTCGTGTTGGTTGCAAGTGCGACTGACGATCGGGAGGTCCCGGGTTCGATTCCCGG
>DWTO01004177.1:0-11793 GCA_018244755.1 Jemadia pseudognetus
TTTATGCTCCTGCGTCCGCGCAATTTTCGTAAAAAGGGGTCCAAAGTTTTTGCATCACGTATTAATATATAGATACCGTCACGTAACGTTCAAGTCAGTGTAACAAATGTGTACGTTTTCCAAACCCAACGCGCGTACTAGATCCGGTTATAAAACTGCGGTCGTGCTAGTCATAAACAAAAACTCTCCCGCTACTAATAAATCGATCCAATAACATTTTTACAGCGCAATAATTAAAACAACCGCCCGGAGAGTCCTTAAGCGTTCTTGTAAAATGAAAATGTTTTTGTATATAATTTGTTACATAACATACGAGTAACGTTCCAATATAAACAGACATGTGCTGTTTAATTAACCTTAAGCCACAATAAAAAAGAAATTTCGGGTTCATCTACGCGGGCGGTGGGGCGGCCGATCTCACACGGAGCTTAACCGATAGAAGCTATAAAAAGTATAAAAATAAAATTCAGTCGAACAGCACTAGAAAGTGGAACAGGCGACCTCCTGCACACACGTGCGCTCACCGTCGTGATGCAGCATCGATGGCTGTGATCGTAAACACGTCACTGTCCTGACACGAATATTAAGAAGCTATAGGAAACGTAGTAAGCAATCACGCTTCGTGTTTATTTTATTATAGGATACAAGCGGAACCACTTATTTCATATTGTTTTTTGGACGTTGGACAGTGAACTCACATAGTAGCGGCCAGCGAGTACATTCTAAGTAGTAAATCATTTTGAAAAATTTAACAATGGTTGATTCCCGAAATTAACATAAATATATCACATTTACGTTATATGTTTAACCCAGTATTGAATAATTTCAATAAATAGTTCCCAACAATCATGTAAAGATTCGTAAAAAATTTGTAAAGACATTTCTGATTTCGAGATATTTGCCTTGAAATTTCATGAATTTGTAAATTGATATTGAAATTATTTTAACATTGAAAGTTTACGACGGTGAGATCTTCATAAAGGTGATGATGAAGAGATAATGGGATTGTAAGATTAAAAGATTGAAATTGTATTTTGACACAGTGTCTCTAATTAGATTAACCAAAAAGAATCCATATTCTTTAATCCATCATGGAATCAATTCTCTTATTAGGAATCAATCTAAAATTCCTAATGGTGAGGGAATGGAATTAGGATGATAAGGAAGTATATTGCAGAAAGATATTACTTCCTTTTCGGCTATAAACTTACTCGGTTTAATGGAAAGAAGTATAATAGAGCTATTTGTTGTTCAATGGAACGTTATTCTACTGACTCGTAACACTTTATGGATCACAAAGTATTCACATACATGTATTTAATATTTCGTTTTGTGTATGACAATTCTGAAAATTGGGTTTTAATAAATTGTAAAACATGTTCTAATAACAAATTGAACCTTTGCCACAAAAACCCATAGAAATAAAAGTTCCAGATTTTAATATTCTAAATCGCTGAACCGATTAGGATTTATGGACATGGTCGGGATCCTGAGAAAGAACAAAGGCTATTATTAAATACTTTTATACAAAACCGATTTCCGCTGAACAAATACATTTATAACTAAGTCGCTTATCCGATGGTTAGTAAACCTGAATGCTCAGCCAGAGATCGTGGATTCGATTCTCATCCAGACCAATATAAGCAGAAGAAAATTGTACATCAAAGCAAGAGATAGGAACAACAATGTAAGTTTGTGTGGTGAAAAATGAAAAAGCGTTTAATTTATTATAAAAGTTGTATTTCGCTTAGAACATCACAAAAGCTTTGTATTCAGTGAAGCTGTAGTAGAGAAAATAAACGTGGTACAACATAGAAAACACTCCGCCAGATTCAAGCATACAGCGATCTCGCTTAGTGACAGAATTCTGAACTGCACTTTGCGAACTCGAATGCTAATTACGAGGACCTGGGTTTGGGCCCCGGATCGAGCAAATTATTATTGAGCTCATTTTCACTTGAATCTAAAATGATTCAATTCTAACATGAAATTATCAGTAGCAGCACCGAGTGGATTCGTGTGTGGTGTACGCCAATAGACTTACTGTCCATTCCGTGATATGACGTAAACCTTAAATGGTGAATCGTGAAAGTATACTACACTCCTCTGCTTACCTCTTCGGGGAAATACAGTTTTCTAGTTAAAGCCGATGCGGCTTTAACTAGAAAAGTTACTGAGCTACACTTAACAAAAGCTTCCCCTCGAACCTAGTACGTGCATAACTTGGAAAATACTTAGAAATGCATTTACAAAGAGAATTTTCCCCGTAACAAAGAATAATGTATTGGCAATAAAATCATAGGTTCGTAAGCGATCCCCTTGACACAAAACTGTAGTGTTCCCTTTTGTTAGGAACTAGTACATCTGATGCGAGGCAGCCATGTCGGCAGTTGAGTACCAACTCGTCTACGAGGGTTATTGATTTGACATTTCTTTTTGTTGCTTATATATTATTCGGCTTCGGAAACTCTGCTTCCACACATTCAATGGTTCCGTTTAAGGGCGCGCAAGGTTAAAAGTCGACGGAATTTAGCTGTCTGATGTTCATTCATCCAGTCATTCATTCAATTTTCATTTAGTCAAAACGTTGCTACATTCACTTATTGAATTAGGCTTTTAGTTGCTAAATGAATCGAACGAGACGTTGCTTCAGACTTTGTTTAAAATAAATTACTTATTTTATTAAGAGTTTTTAATCTGCCTTTGCCTCTATCAAAGGTAAAATGTCAAATACTTGCAAAGCAAACTAAATGCGTTGAGGCCATTCCTGTATACATTACTATAATAATTATTATATCTGCATACATATATAATCATGCTAAGTCCCTTACGGTGTAGGCAGAGAGCAATAAAAGCACGCCGTATGTGAAAGAATCGTAATGTTTAAGAACAGAGCATATTTTAACAGTAGTATGTTGACTTGATCTCGGTGGGAAATCGACTAATAAACTGCGTTTGAACAGTTTGAACATTGTGTTGAATGATTAACACATTAACAATATGTAGATGCTAATGAGGATTAATTTTATTATGCGTTTAAAAGGTGCTCGTGATGGCGATGTAATGAAATATGAGAACATACCTTGTACTAAACAAAAAGATTACTAATTTTAATGATAAGCAATAAATTGTATCCAGCGGAAATGTACAATCATAGGTATATAATTTGTAAACTTCTAACAAGGAACAAGCTAAAACTGGCACAATACGTAACTGGGTGTAAGGAAATGGCGTGACCGTACTGAAATATGCGTCTACATATAAGTAGTAATAAAATTGGAACAGCCATCATTAAAGCAATTCTGTAAAGATGCAAGTCCGACTATAAAAGCAGGTGCAGCAAGACCCATATAAAGTTGCACTGAACAAAGGGTAGCCCCTATTGCCAGGTGGAAAGCTAAAATTTCTCCAAGTGGAACGGTTACTTTTCTCCAGGTGAAATGGTATACATTATTCTTTTTGCGTTTAAAAAGCGAAAGCGAAATATATTTACGAAGACAATTAAATTTAGAGAATCAATTAGTTGATGTTTAAATTTATTATACCAAAAGCCTCCAAACCTATTCAATTTATGAAAATTAATCTGCATGGAGAATTTATCAGTTAATTGTGTAATTCAGTAATAAATCACATTCAGTTGTAATTATCTCTCATACATAGTTACAATTTCGTTGGCTTCAGAAGTGTTAATTAGATCTAAATCTATGTGAAAAGGCTCCCGTCTGTACATTGATAGCGATGGCAAAGCGTTATTAAATTTAAAATGATCATTTTTCAATAAACAGTTCAATCCGCGCTATCTCTTACAAAGTGCTACTGAGCTGAGTTAAAAGATATTAAATCGAGTAAGACAATGCAAAGAGACTCAAAAATTGATGAGAATAGTATTATCGTGTCCTTCAGTTTAACTTAAAATAAAATTAACTTAACGTTATCAATCGCTTATATATCCAATCACGTTTCCATACCCATCCCTGCACAGCACTCGAACTCATTACACGTTAGTCATTACGCACTCATCACGTTACACGTAACGTTCCGTAACATCACGCATGTAATCCCCGAAAAGGTAGGCAGAAAAGTATAGTATACTCCCACGTTACACAAGTTACGTTCACATCCCACTATGGAATAGGTAGTGAGCCTATTGCCAATCGTGCCGTACATAAATACAGACTCTGACTCACTATTAGAAATTTCTATTTAGACACATCCAACAGCAGTCGATCTGAGATTTGAACACAGGACCTCTCGATCACTGAGGTTTCCAAAGTTTCCTTTCAATAATTTCCTACGTCATTACATTATTACAGCTAATAATAGCAAGCAAGTGGTGTTAAAACGGACTTGTTTATGAATATATTCGCTTTTATATTAGATCGTAGATATAGTAATATTCTTCAAAGACCAACAGCCGAGATGCAGCATCACGAAGATCTAGATACTTTCCAAACTCACACACTGTATACTATAACTGAGTCACTAACCTAATTAATCAACGTCGCCTTATACGAAACAATGTTGTTTGCAGACAAGCACTTGCCTCTAAACTATAGTAGGTAGGTACTAACGATTTTTCGGTATGGCCAAAATCTCTGCACAATGTTGTTTTGCACATTTTCGTTGCCTCCCTTGGTCAATAAGTTAGTGAAATTTCTTCCAATATCTGCCGTTTGGTCAAAATTGATAAAAGAAGCACATCAGGATAGAGATCATTGGCACTTGATTCTCTCTGCTTACCCGATAGAGGAAATGGCATGATGATAATATTAGTAAATTTCGATTTTAGGAGCAAAGAAATAAAAGGAAGTTATTATCAAATAAACGTTTGTTCTTGTAGTAGGTGTTCAAGAAGAGCTCTCTTAATGGCTGAAGTTTTTAAGTAATGCTCTCGAAACTTTATATTACGAAACGTTTGTTGTTCAAAACTTACTATTAATTGTCTTCAGCAAACGTTTTTAAATGAAACCCAAATACACACTTTTGCATGAAGCGTTTTAGTACGAACTGTGGTTATGTTACCATAATGGGACCCTCAAGTTTGGTCGAGAGTGAAGTCAAATATGTACAAAAACTTGCCATTTAACCTCAACCTATTTATTTACAGGTTGAAGATCTTGCTAATGTCTTGTTATCACAAACTTGGTTAGCATGGTTGACCAGGGCCTTCACTCTTCTAAGAGAAGATCCGTGTACAACACAGCAACGATAAAATGGTTTATGAGAAGATATTATTATATTTTTTTTTATCCTGTTGTTCTCTACTGCCACAGAACTCAGGACATGTGAAGTCGTTAATATACTGACGAAAACATTATAATGAATAATTTTAATACACAAAATACTCTATAATAAACAAAATACGCCAAATGACGCTAATTCGAATATTATTACTCTACTAAATATAAGCATATATAGTCAGTACCTACATATAACTCACATCCTAACCATAATATATCCTATACATACCTGGACATCACTCAATTGCCATTACATTTGATATTAAAAAGAAATATGGACTTTATCGCCAAACGTGCTGATAATTTAATTCTTCAGCGCATGAATGTGCTGAAATGGCCATAAAAGCGCACAAAATCCATTACAGGAACGGTGCGGAATGTCTTCAATTTCGCAATAGGTTATGACGAATGTCTGCGCCCGCTCGGACCGACGCGCGACGCCCGGAATCCTCTGTGGGAATATGGTAATAGCTTCATGACCTAAGCCTTTATCTTTAATGCCCTTTACTCGTAAATAGAAAGCTCACGATGTAGTTTGATCTTAAATTTGTAAAACATACGGAATATCATTATCACATTATCACGCCAGGTCCTTTATGGAGTAGGCAGAGATATTATTGACATTATATGTAGAAGTATTTGATGATTTTAGAATTAGATTTTCTTTTTAATTCTATTTCTAACATTCAGCGCGTAGACTTAAGTTTTTGTTTGCCTATTTTGTTACACTTTTAAAAAACATAGTTACAATTGGACAAGAAACGTCAAACGCAAAGCTAGTTTAATAAAAGCGTTAAAACCAATTCCACATTCCTCATACAGATATGTATTGCAACCGTAAACGGGAGTCGATAACCTAGATGTCGCTAGTGTCCTATTTAGTCTAGACTCCGTATTTGCATTCTGCAATTAAACACAACGACGATGGAACGCTTATGCATTTATATTATATTCTGTGGGATATTTTTCACTTAGCAATAAGCGCACAATCTTAGTGTTATAGATACTAGTGCACTGTTATGATTCCGTAATTATTAAAACGTACCAATGTCTTTTCTAGTTTAATGTTTTCTTTCCCGCTTATTATTTTTCTGAGTAATACAAAATACAATAAACGTATCTAAAATATTTCGGGACTTCTCTACACGCAGCCATTTAATGTTAAATATACATTAATATAGTTTTATTTACACCCATGCACTGTACGTACGAGCACATATATTATATGCATGCTCATCGTATAAATATTAATTGAGAGTGGTAATCGAATCCATGACTGACACTTAAAAGTCAGGTTCACTAACCACTGAACTATTATTATTCACACTAGTTTCCCATCCTTTTATGCATATAGTCAACTAATGGCTAGCAGTTTTCTCTCTCCACCTCCATTGTTGAACACTAGCTCTCTAATGTAATATCTCTCAATGTAGCTTCGTAAAACCGTCTTCTTCGTGTCACGAGTCCTAAGTCATCAAGGGTCACCTGCAGTCCTTTTGCGTCACCTTCAATTAACGGCGTCGACTTCAATTAACCTTCCTCCCTTTGCGGCTATCCGTCCTACGCGTGATTTATCTTGTAGGGACAGTTTTATTTTCAAGATATTTTTTAAAATCACATTTGTGAAAAAACAGAATAGATACTATGTTAACTAACTTTAGAGTCCGTTATTATTTTTTCATTATAATTGTTTAATATTTACTGCCTCGTTGGTTAATAACGTGTTGGTTGCAAGTGCGACTGCCGATCGGGAGGTTCTGGGGTCAATTCCCGGGTCATCATTATCATCAGCCTATCTCAGTCCACTGCTGGACATAGGTCTCCCTCAAAGAGCGCCACTGCGTCCTGTCTTCGACTTGCCGCATCCATTCCCGGGTCAGGCACTACTAAATTTTAGTAATTTAGTTTTTCTATTAGTGGCTCGAAATGTGGATATGTGCACGGTGTATGGCAATAGGCTCACAAACTATTCCATGGTGGGACGTAACAACGTAACTGGTGCAACGTGGGAGTGTACTACACTCCTTTGCGTACCTCTTCGGGGATTACAAGCGTGATATTACGTTTGTTTAATATTGTTTCAAATGGTTTATCGCGTGCGTGTCGTATCACCGCTTAACATTGTTTTCAATTGTTTGACATTGTTAAAAATTTCGCTAACAAATGCCGTATAACATTTAAGTTGCCTTGCCAGTAACACGACTACACATCAAGCTGTTCGTAAATTGGAACATCATTATGTCACGACCTTGTATCTACTTCCAACAACATGTGCAGGTGTTTTCGAAAGCGGCGTGCGTGTATGAAAAGTCATGAATGTACATATGTTAAAGAATCAAGTCACCTTGCAAGAATAGAAATATTTAGCACTCTGTGTTCGCTGCCTACCCTGCAAGGCGACCTAAGAAGACCTAACGTTATAATATAGTAGTACAATGTGTACCTGTAAATGACCATTGGTAGCCTAAATTTTTGATGAAAGCACAAACTATTCGTGTAACGCCATTACCTAAAGCTAGTATCCATAACGTAAATCAAAGCGACGTTTATTGATACCCGTACCAAAATTTGAATCAATTACTACAGAAATTGAATTACTATACAAAACGTGGCAACCACGCGTTCATTCCATTGTAAATTATGAGCTAAATGACAATAGCAATATGAATAAATATTGCATTGAATGACTTCATTCACGACACTACATAACTAGGCCATGCCAACTTATAATATAGGAATAATTAATACAAATTGATCTCAACATTAAACATTTATAATTATATTTTATTTATATATATCTCGAGGGATATCCCTTAAACATGCTGCATTTATTTGACTATAGTTATTATTATAATATCGTCACATCAAATCCGTTTAATCTCTGCTCTGTGGTTATAATTTATCTTGTGACCTCATTACAATACGATATTGTTTACTCTCTTATTATTTTTATCCTATGTACAAGTATATATGTAAGTGGTGATATTTCTGTAATCTATTAAAACTAAGATGGCTTTGGTTCTGCTGTCTATCGATCCGAGAATGGAAGTAATTTTAATAGCGACTCCTGCCCGACCTAATTCTCACGAATTATCAATATTTTACTCCCATAAAATATTAAACAGTCCCTTTGATCAGTACTAATTATACGGTCCGAAGACCTTATAATGTTCACGAACTTTGAGTAACACCTTTAAAGCTTGCAGACGATTTTGACACTGAGCGATCTAAAAATTTTCATGCAACCCTTCAACATCTGCGTCTCTTCTTATTTTCCACTTATCGGTTCACTTTTATAAGCTTTAAAAATACAAGTCTTCCTAAATGAATTCCGTATTTTCTCTCACAAGCTAAAGGAGACAACAAAATTCGTTAACTAAAATCATACAAGGTGTTTACTAATCGTGTACAATTTCACGTTGTCAATCAAATTCATTGGTTGTATAGATTGATAGTGAATTTTCAATTCAGTGTACAGTGATAATCTGAACAAAAGATGGTATACATAATTTCATGTGACAGAAACAGCGTTTATTCAGCATTATAAATTCTGTTCTCCATTAACATATCTTAAATCTTACCAAAGACATATTTTTATAAGCTGAACATAATGGCAAACATCGCTGTTATTATGCACAATTTAAACTTACACAATTAACACTTCGAGAACATTCTCACTGGCATTATGAGACTCTTAAGATCTTCCACTGACGCTTAACATGTACAGAGATGTTGTTATTCACAGGCATACTTATCAAATAAACTATTTAAATTTCCTGTAAGTAAAAAACATGAGATTTGTAATGAACATACGTCACGCTGAAAACAATTTGTTCCAAAACTTGGAAACTAGTTCACATTTGAGCTCGAACGTAACTGTTCTTTCAATGAAATTCCCAGTTATGGTTGCATTAAACAAGTTAAATCTTTCTCGCGGTTAATTATATTTTATCGTCGAATTTTTCATGGTTTGTTCTTTTTATGTGGTTTTTACTCTGGATTACGGTACACTTGGGAAATTTTCTACGAGGCTTGTGAAGTGTAAATTGATACGAGCTTCGAAAAACATTCCAAGATGTTAGTAAGGTTGTAATAAACATTCAGGGATTTATCAAGCCACTTTGTCGCATCCGGAGCCACAAGCTCGCTCAACGCCGGCAAAGCATTGCCACTTCTTGGATGATACCACTGTTCACAGACGATGGTGACCGCTTACCATCAAAATCGAAAAATAAGTACAATTTGATATAAAGCATATATATATGGATATTTTTTTATATACAAGTACGACAACTATGGCGGCTGAGCACCTCTCGCAACGTCGAATACTTTTTACAAAATTATAATATCATATTCATGATGTGAAGTTCTCTTGTTCTGGTATTGTGTGCGGCGAATTCTGGACTTTCCAAACGTGGCAGCTGAAAAAGGTTCTTAAATCGTTTTCGTTTTAGTAATGTTTCAAACTACTTCAAATTCTCGTTTTTATGTATTTTAATTCGTCTCATACAGTTTCTTTTTTTAATACAATGTGATAACCATCATTGACTAGGTTTAATAATGCGTAAACTTTTATTATTTATTATGACTTAAATCTGTTGTTGTTGTCTTATAAATTACTGAGGAAATTCTTATCATAAAACCGATTGGTGACGATGAAAACGATGACAAAAACTTGTGGTGTTCCGTACATAAATAAATTATTGTCGTAAAACTTTGACTAACCTAGTAGACCTACAAAAAAATAGACAAAAAATGTTTATCAAACAAATATCGCTCTATATTTACCTGGAGCGCCTGCGCTGGATCCCCCAGACTAAACGCACACAAACAAGGCTAATATACGCGATAAACATTTTGTTGCGACTCAAATTTTATGACACAACTTAACGCATATTTATGTCAAATGTTTGCTCGTAAACAATAAACATACAACTCCTACTTATCTAGTTGAAAATCGCTCACAGGAATGCCTCCCAACAAAAAACTACACTTTATCCATACAAAAAACAAAGCTATTAATATATCTGATTGCCGTTCTCTTGAACTTAAGCAATAAAATTAGCATAAGAGTACATACACAGCTTCACTAAGATCGGATAAGCTACTAACGATAATAAAATCGGTTATGTTCTTTAGATAAATACCTAGTGTGGATAAACAATTATATCGTTAGTGCTAAAAAATGAAAAACGCAATTTACTATAGAATACTTTACAGTATACTATAACTTACAGTACACTGTAATTTAAAGCTATACTATAGAGCACCATTTAAATCTTATTCATTTAATTCCAATCAACAAATCTAGTTAATATGACGTGACAGACAGATGATGTTACATGGAGTCCGCGGCTCGTCTCGCTAGTAGGCCTCCCCCGGGACATAGGCCCTTCTTAATGAACGGTATCGCGCCCTGAGACTGAGAGTTGTTTTTGTAAATACATATAATTACTCTTTTATTTTATACCTCTCAAACAACTTTATCAAAGAGAATTTTATTTATAACTAACTTCAAGTCACACCTTAAAAGCTAATGTCGTAAAGAAAGAGTACTTTTGTCATGAAAAGTACAGTGAATAATATTTTTCTGACGTGTAATCTACATCACCTTGTCATATTTGGTTATTAAATGTTATAGTAATCACTAAAGCTGTGATATTATGAAAATGTAATAGATAAAATTCACCATCATGGACACTTTTATCAGTCCACTGGTGGATACGGATCTCCTCTCAGGATGAGGAGAGTTAAGGCTTCAGTGCGCCTCGGTGGCCAAGCGCGAGTTGAAAATAATTATGACCGAGGAAAGATATTTCACATTTGTAATGTTAGTAGGGAAATGAATCACTCGTATCGCTTACAGATACGTTTATAGAAAACGGCTGTCTGTACATCATTATCTCTCTTCGTCACTTGGCAACATTGGAACAAGCACCTTGACGGTGTGCAGGCAATTTAAAAGGTAACATTTTGAAACGGGGACAAATTCAGTAAAGAATGAAAACCTTCTTAAGCTCCCGTATAACACGGCCGGATTGAGGTCGCATCAGGTCGCCCTTACGATACTTCGTAATGTGCTATTTGTCACGTGGCCGTAAACAGACAGTGCGTACGTTTACACGATGTGTCACCGCTCACTCTTGTTATGTGCGTAGTTAAAAATTATTGAACAATTCCCTACATTGAGTTGAACTGTCGAAGTGTCGAATAAGATGGTTTTTGTAAGCCAGAATTTGAACTATTTGTTAAAGACCGGTGAATTCTGAAAAATATCATGAAATCTAATTCATGAAGTTCGTTCAGGAAGTAATGAATATAGAAGTAGCATGTCAGGCCTGTAAATAACATATAGCGAAATGTATTTTCAAGAAAATAAATCATTTTCGTAATTTTGCAATAAAATACTTCGTATTGACGGATTATTCCAAACAATTTTAACTTGATCATTAAAATAAACCTATTTATTATTATCATGTTACGATTGTAATATGTTATTGTAATATATTATTATCGCTATATCTTCAATATTACTTACTATCTTATATATTAT
>DWTO01004178.1:0-11793 GCA_018244755.1 Jemadia pseudognetus
GGTCCTGGGTTCAAATCCCGGGTCGGTCACTATTGGATCCTCTAACTTACATTTTCTAGTAGCGGCTCGAAGCCAGGTTATTTGCCTGATGCAAGCAATAGGCTCACCTCCTATTCCATAGTGATATCTAACAGTAAATGGTGAAACGTGGGAGTGTATATTCTTCTACCTACATCTTCTGGGATTATAGGAGTGATGTTGTATTTAAAACTCTTTTTATTACATACTTTCGCCGATAAAATGAACTATTTCAAAAGTTCCATTTAGTCTAACATTTTTCTTGACTTTGTTCAGGTGCGATCCCGAGTTGACAAATAATGAATCTTCTTTTGTTTCGATTGTTTGTATACTAGTCTTTTGTCGTATCTATGGTATTTATATCAGTCGGAATTGTAATAAATATAATTTAGTATTGATTCATATAGGAGGAAAATTACGATCAGACAACGTTATTAATCATAATTCAAACCCGATTCCAATTTACAGTTTAGTATAGATACAATACAATATTGGTTCACGCCCAACGTGTTCATGAACAGTTCGGTAACATATTGTCTCTAGCACAGACTACAAGTTTTCAAGTTCAGACAGCGTGCTTCGTATCCGACGCGAGCAGATAACGTTCAAACGATCGACAACTTAGTTTGATTACTTTGTTAACTATTGCCAATAATTCTGATCTGAGAACAGTCACGATTTGTATCGGTATGTAATTTAAAGCATGTAAGTGATATTATTTGTGAACGATTTTCGAACACTGTGATGTTATTCGTTTGTTTGAATGGTGGGTCGGGATTAGATTGAGGCGATACAACGCGTTACTGGGCTGTTAGCGGTGATTTGGCGATTTTGAGTACAAACTGCGTTGTTATATCAGAACCGACACGCGAAGATAGCGTCCGACCGATGGCGAACTTACTTTGATTACTTTGGCAACTACTGGCGGTAGTTTTGAAACTGTGACCGTTCACGAACATTCGAGAATCTATAAGCAAGCGAATTCCTATTTTTATTTCCCACATTTCTATTCCCATGGTCGCGAAGTGGTGTCGCTGGCTTGGCGTGTCAAATGTGTTATTAATTAGGTCGTTGGCACGCCAACGTTCTTTGAAGTCGATATCAATTTTAATAGCTTGATTCACACGTATCGATCTTTATTGGATGATGACATAAAGTAATAAGGTCAATTTAGTTCCATTAGTTTCCTCGCCACCATCCATCTCGTAGGCTTAAGAATGTATATTGTACTACCAATGTAGAGGTATATTAAGTCGAATAATAACAGTGACGATTTGTTGTGTAATGTCTCCTTCTACTATTTTCGGTATTTGGGTTTCTAACCCTGACTTGATATAATACATATATCACTAAATTAAATATCACTCACTAGAACGGTAAAAAATGAAGTTGACGAATCCTAAACATTTAAGAGTACTTCATAGCGTTCTTTAAATGGGATCAAAACTGTCCAAGTGTTGGACTATGAACTTGCTACTCGTAAGTCTCATTCTGAATGGAGAGCCGTTTCCGACAGTTAAACAATAAAAGAACTCATGAATCTAATGAACACAATAGTATCTAGTAATATGTACAAGACACGTCGAAAAGTAGAAATGCTCGACTTAATTATGTCGTTAAGTAGCTATGTCTGTGTTGCGGTTCGAAGGATGTCATAGACACGAAAAATTTATGCAGAGATTATAATAACTAAAATTATGATATAAGTGATTTTGGAAATGACAAGCATAACATTATTAGACATAGTAAATTAAATAGAGAAACCATCCATAATTAGATTACTTGTACATAAACAAAAAATATAACAAGAAAATTGATATTTTGTATTTTGTATGATGTAGCATAATCTTAGATTCAAATTTGTATCGCACGTTTTTAATATTAAACATCACAAATATGTATGGTTGAAGGTAAAGATCGCGATGGAGTCTTCATAGCAAAGAATTCACCATAATGTTCTTTAAGTGTTATAAAATCCGCTAGCCCGTAATTGATTAGCATGATGGACAATTGTCGGCCTTAACATTATGAGAGAAAATTGTGTCCGATTTATGGTTCGGCTGGAAATCTACCTCCGCTGCATTAACTTCAACAATGAAGCTATTGTTCCTAAAATAATTTTGCACTTCACTCTATAAGATACAGTTGCTTGTCCACGAGTAAATTACAGGCGATCATCACAGTATTGAGAAGCAGTAACGCCTTTGTTAAAAACCTTGGATAGGGATAGTATTACCTATATTAATTGCAGTCATATTAATAATTACATTTTGGATTAAGTGTGTACACATAGCGAAGCGTCCTCTTTTCGCAGTGTTTTATAATGACTATGTAACTTGTCTTATTAACGGACAATAATTGCAGTTACTAGTAATTACTGTTTGTCTTCACATAAAAAAATACCACGGGAAGTGAACAGAACCTTTTTACATAGAACTAACTGATGTTAATGATAGCTCTGTATAATTTCACTTCCCTTCCTTTTTCTTTAATTGAAGGGTAGCGAACGTATTGCGCATGCGATTCTTCATGTTCTACTGCAGATTGTTTAATAAAACATTTCTATTCATACAAAAATTACGTGTGGATTTAAACGGCTTACACGAGAATAGTGCGTTCTTCCATGCGATGCGGAAAATCATGAAGTCTATGATAGTGTATGCTAAACTGAGCCTTAATTTACTTTATTATTCTTAATAATAAGGACTATATCGCCAGATCACCACGGCACGGCACGATTCATCCCTCATGGTATAGGCAGAGAACACCGGGTGCAAAATATCTCTATCCTTGCAGACCTGATCCGCTTCTGATACGTACTCGTAAATCGTTAACTCCATACAAACACGACGACACTCTGGACTTCGCTATCAGCCAGTACCTAACCTGATAAGAACTTAAATATATTTGTAAATCAGTTAAAAGCTATGTTGGTAAGCGGTTATTACATATTTTTATACTATGTATAACACATCATCATATTTGAGATGTGTTGAGGAAATTGTAATTACACTGTTATATCCTGTATCCTCTTAATTTAATTAATATATTAAGGTGCTGTGAACAATTGTCCCCGTTTTATGAATTAAATACCAACGGAAACGTGAACATAATAATTATTTTTTATCATGTCCCTTAAATATAATTTTGTATATTACTATGTGTTGGCTACTAATGTGAGTTAACGGTGAACTGTTTTAATTCAATGCTTCAGTGATACTTCAGTGAGATTTAAAAATAGATGTTTAATAAGAAGAATTTTTATAACGAATAATAAATTTTATGTAACTTGTATTGGGATACATTAGACGGTACAATGATGAGAAAGTAAGTTATTTGAACTGTTAAAAAAGTTTTAGTGAGATTTCTTTTCTACTATAGTTAAGTAACGTAAACGCTTTAAATTACACGAGATTGGTCAATTTTTTGTCAGTTTTCAACTAAACATCAGAAAGACGGGTGAAATAGAATCTGACACTGTTCTTTGCTAAACTATGTTGTCGAAACATAAAAATATTTTTAGTCCGTAAGTCATCTAGTCATCCAGATGTCATACATCGAATTCGTCTTTGATACCTTTAGGTTTCTTAAAGACGCAGTATCGTGAGATATTTGTGTTCAATGCTTTTAAAAATATTTTCAATTACTTTTTCTTCAGCTTTTAATGTTACGAAGATTGTTTTAGAAAAAACGTAACATCACTCGTTTATACCCGTAGAGGTACGCAGAGGGGTGTAGTACACTCTCACGTTTAAAATTATTCAGTTAGTTCTAGACGGCATGAAACAAAAGAACGATGGAAACCGTTCTTTTGTTTCATGCCGGTATTCCTTGACCGGCGGTATTCGAATTTAAATATGACAACACGGTATTGGGAATCTATAAAAACTCCATGCATCCGGTATGTAATTATAAAAAATGGGTTACGTGTCTATTGTTATGCCATGGAGATGGTATCTGTAGGAGTAGGTGTCATCGCTCGTAATTTTTTATACAGTTTCGCAATACCATACGACGGTATAGCTGACGGTGTTAGTAATCAGATGAGAACGGAACCATAAAAACAAAAATGGGATTTCTAACGATTATAACAAAACTTATGATTTT
This sequence comes from Jemadia pseudognetus, assembly GCA_018244755.1. NCBI lineage: Eukaryota > Metazoa > Arthropoda > Insecta > Lepidoptera > Hesperiidae > Jemadia > Jemadia pseudognetus. The sequence goes on from DWTO01004178.1 coordinate 4,126, forward strand.
ATTTCCTATTGTTTCATTTTGTGACATATGATATTTGCGTATGTTATTCTTTCCAAATTACTGCGCAATACGTGTTGGCCGCAAGAAAAATTTGGAAATTGGCAGCAGTTGGCAGTTTATTCACCGAAATACGATATTTCGAATTGCTATACGATTTACTTGACAATATTATGATCCGAACAGTCTCTTGATGAAAGTAATAGAAGTATTAGTGAAGGGCTTATTTACAGACGCGTTCAAAACACGTCCTAATAGAACTTATAACTATTTGAAACGTAATATCTGATAACTGTTACCAGTGCACTTATATTCAAGACCTTGCCCCAGCTTTTACAGTTGAACAAACAAAAGGGTATGAAGCGCTCATACCCGACGTGATTGTAAATTGAAATCAATATGAAAAAAGAAGTAAAGTTGACTCCGTTCTGCCCGTGGGTGCGGTATCGCTAGAGACAAATACTGACGAACGTTTTATGCTGTAATGCAGTTTAGTAATATATCGTAGATTTATTGGCCACCAACTCGTATCTCCTCTAATTCGCACTGGAGCATATTGGAAGAGTATTTTAGTTCTGCCGCGATCACAAGGAAGACTCGCGAGCAGCAGTAGCAAGCTGTAATATAAACTATACTTCAGATGCTAATTTTCTAGGAAGGTCTTCTACTTAAATTTGATTAAATATTCGCCACAGACATTAGCATCGAGACATTTGCCAGGACAAACAAAATTTACAATTCGTATCTCGTGTATTGTCAGATGACTGAAAAAGCTAATGAAAAATGATGTTACATTCTGAAAAGCTTTCGTTATCATCATCATCATAAATATATCAGTTTCACCACAATACTAGTATAAGCTTTACTATTCTCTACTAGCTATGATTGGCTCTGGATACTGAGTTTTGACATGACTAGCAACAAAGGCGGCCCGTTCCAGTTTGTTCGCACACACGTCCATCGGCAGTGTAAACATTCAACGGTTTGTTTACACACTCGAATTAAATCCAGATTTGACCGAATCTCACTATTGGTAAACTTCGATCGAGCCTCGTCTCCGGTATCTTTGCATTATCTTGTTTATCTTTACATCGTCTGTATATTATTATACGCGTTGTTATATGTACATACATATATCGAATAAGTTTTTTTGTTAAATTCCCAAATATTCAGTGGAACGTGTTTCTAACATTTGTCGTGACGTTTAGATATTGATTTTATAGTTAATTCAATATAGGTTTCGGTATACACATATAATTAATTCCTAATATTATTGTCGTTAACCCTTTATTACCTACGCTCACGTCATACGTTCTCTTTGATACATTTCTTTCTGTCTGCCGCTTAAATTCTATTTTCATTTTTTTTGCCGCATCCAATGTTTCCTTAGTGGTCGACATAGGACTCCTCGAAGCACCTCATCATCACACGCCTTCCATCATTTAATTTATCTCAGGTATATGAAGTCATGAATTTGTTACATTTTTCTAACCCAATGTCAATCAGGCATTCGTGATTAAATTGAATATTTAATAGCTATTAAGATTATAATTAACTTAAGTTTTAGAATGATACTAATATAGGGTTAAAATAGATCAATATATATTCCCATATTATCCACGTACTCGTGTAATCCACGTATTGCCTTTGTATTGTCCGTGGACTTCTGAAATTAGTAGACGCAAGTTCATTAGTTATTGTTAAACTGTGAATCAACGGGTGATGTACCTACATACACGAAATGTCTTCGACGCCCGCGCTTTTCCTTACAGGAAATTGTGATACTGTTGTGGTTTTTTAAAAAATGCAGCTATAAATTATTTTTCAAACATTACACGGATAAACTTGTATTCTTAAAAGCGGAAGCAATATTTCTTTCAGTCAGTAGCGATGTCTAAAATCTATTAACGACGTCTCTATCACATTGCCTTTAGTACTGGAAACGAATGTGGTGATATTTTTCAATAACAACAATGAAAAAAATTTATTTCTTAAAGCTCTGACGCAGCCCTCAATTTATATCAATCTGAATCTTAAGTAACAATTGATTGTTATACGAGTATGTCACTGGTCACGGCCATACGTCCAATATACCATTTCATTTCGCCAGGTCAATGCCTTTTAGAAAATGTTACAGTACATGTGATTAAAATACTAAAAGTAATAGTAGTTTATTTCTATGCAGGAATCGGTTTAGACCTCTGAATACAAAACCAGGTATGGATTGGATAATGTCGTTTACAATCCACGAGCCAGGTAAACGCGGACCAAAGTGTCTTGTTTTCAACCTACTAGTGAGTTTGACATTCATATATCTATCTTATATTAATATTTGAAATGTTATATTGTTAACAATACATACATGTATTTAAATTTCCCAATGAGTATGAAGCGTTAGAATATACATTGTACTGTTTTAACATACCTTATGAAAGATGTCTCTTATTGAAATAATAATAATGCTTTAGGGACTAGTAGTACTCGGCCTTCTGATTCCAAATTATGCAGAGCCAGTACCTATGGTTACCCAACAGTTGAAACTATACTTACAATGTACCTATATATATGCACTAAACAAACATACGTGTGCATATCATACACAAACATTTAAATAACTATATGCTTATGCAAATAATTTTCCTCACAGACACATAAAACTGACTTCAGCTATTATTTTACTATACAATAACATTATATAAAACATTGCGAAACGATTGAGGAAGTGTAAAACTTTGGCTGACATCTTTCAATCTCGACCTGATAAGATTGAACAAGTAGATAATAGAAGAAATATTATTTCGCAGTGTCCTTCGCTGTGATTTCGGGTAAAGTTCTAAAAGCGATTTATAAAATATTTATAATGTTTGATATGATAGAAAAGAGGCGTTATTATTTGGTAAGATCCAATACTAATTTTAATTTTTTTATAGGTACATGTAATCTGCTTCTTAGGTAGTACAATTATTTTATTTATCAATAACACTAAGCTATTAATTTGTTCTAATTTTCGTTACTGTATACCCGGGCTATTATAGCGTCGTGGTTAGGATTTGAGCCTTCACTTCGCGGCACTGGGATGGAAACCCGGTTTTTTTTTTAAATTTCTATTCAGGTACCTAGTTGCCACGGTGTATTAGCGCTTTTAGCGTAATAATAATAATACAAAGTATGTGTATTCAGTTGTTAATTATAAAATAAAGCTTTCAAATTCGTGTGCGTTATAAGTTTATGGGTTCTATATCTACAGCGCAAAAAAAGCAATGCATCTTTTGCAAATATGAAATGAGGCACAATAAGAATCACATCAAATGTGTTGTTGTTCAATCTAATACAATCGAATATTTCCATTTGCACATAATTTTTTTTACGATTTCAATACAACTTATTATACTATTATAATCTCTGTCATATATATCTTTTTAGTTACATCCAATGTAACAATTTAGTATTTTTAAATTACTGATAATTACATACTTATTATTTTATTCTAGTATCACTTCGTAATGTGTTCCGGTGATGGACGAGAAAGCGGCATAGTTTATTTTTTTTAAATTATCATTGTTCCGCGTGGACGCGTAAGAAATGTAGACACGCCATTCCTTATCCATGGCCATATAGAGATTTGAAAAAAATTCACGCTTCATTTATTCGGTGCTTAAAGTAATAATGTTGAATTTGTTCGACCATGAAGCAATGCTGTAATGAGTAAACCACTTCCAAACAACTAGAGTAATAGACAAGAATTGGATAATTATATTTGGTACATCCATGTAACGTCAACGCAATTTTTTTTATTTGTTATCTTATATTTTAACGACATTTTGTTAAATAGGTTTAAATTCAGATTGTTATAAATCTGAATGGTTAATTTAAAAAAAACTTTGTTTTAAGTCATTAACTAACTTATAGGTTAATTTTATAGGTTAATTTATAATTGTGGAGAATGTTCAGGAACGCAATTTCATCACGATATAAGTACTTCTTCCCCATAACACATAGTATTCTTAATGAAATCGCATTTACAAATTTCCAAAAACTTTGTGAAGTTAGGTGTGTGCCTAAAATGAGCTCGAAATACTTAGTCTGAGACTAAAAAATAATGCACATTAAAAAATCAATAATTAACCAGAAAATCTATACATCATCATTGAAACATCGATATTTAACAGTGAAAACCTATCACACAATCGCGTGCTGATAAACTGGCAGATTTCATCTTAAAAAAAATAAGTTAGAAACGGTTGCGGATAAATTCTCTAATCCACGAAGTGTAACTGAATGCTAGTCCAACTTAGTTAATGGCTTGCCAATCTTAACTCGTGCGCCAGGCTAAGATTAAGCAAGTTGAGCTAAGTTTTCCTATTAACTAATGAGTGGCAATTCTTAGCGTGCTTTTTGATTTTGATATAAAGTAAGAAATAACTATTATTGTATTTTTATATAACAATGCTGATTAAGCGTTCTTCTGCAGTTTCTGAAGCTGTAAATCATACTCCACTACGCTATTCCATTACTTATTGAAGGGTTAGTGAGCATTCCGTGACTTGTGTGGTTTTTGTAAACCATCAAGTTTAGGTATAGGATCATAATCTGTACTCCACCAGGACTAAGAACTCCACTGTAAGAAAATGAGTAGCTAAAATTAATAATTGAATAAACTATCAATATCCAGACAATTCTATAGCGATTATTACGTTTCAATTTACAAGTACTTTACGTTGATTTGGGGTTAAAATATGTGCCGGGTACATTGTATCAATATTGACAAATGGTTCAACCATTATCTATTGTATTATTAGATGTCTACTGTAGTGGTTCGGAAGTATTATACTATTGTACACGAAAGTAATTATATGTTGGAATTTTTGAATGTCCATATCGCGATAAAATATATTAGAAGCATGATGAAGAAAAAGTGATTAGTAATTCATAAATTGTCGTGGATAACACTAAGCATTATTCCAGTCATAAGCGGTTTATTCAAATAAATGATCTGCCATTCAATCATCGATGTGTTGGCAAACCAACTCATTAATATTTACAGTGTACTTACAAATGACACCCTTTACCATGTAACTTCAAATAATGGTCCTTATTGCGTTGGGAATAAGCTTCATATGAAGCTTTGTACATTAATTGATTAAAAGAGTTAATATAAACGATAATCACGTAATAATAAATCGATGTCTTTCGAAAATATACATACATTAATAATTCGATATCACTTACAAATACCTATGGTATTTTCGATTTTTTTTATTTTGTATAATATACATACAAATCGTAAAACCTTTGCAAATATTTCTATGATATTTTCGAAAAATTCAGAGTCACCAGTATTTTCGATACCAGTTTGATAAAGATTTTTTATACATGCGTGAATGGCGATAAAAAATGAATAAAATAAATAGTTCCTTAAACAAGTTAACAAGCGCAAACATGATTTACAATTTTATTGTATCATATATTTTTATTTGTAGAAAGTAACAAGAGCAGGAAGCGGTCACTACTGTCCGCCACTGTTCATGGACGTTTTTAACTGCTCTCGATCAATAATCAAAAATAATTAGGTCTGGAATTCCAGTTATACATGCCATTAATAACTTGTTTTTAAGAAGTTTAGACTGCTTGATTCGATAAAAAATATTAGATATTCCAGTGAATTTGAAATGTTTAATTTCCAAATTATTATATCGTAGAAAGCGCGGAGCGGAAACTAATTGCTAACCTAACCCATAAGAAATTTTAGTGTTAAATCCCTATTATATTGAAGGTACAAAAATCTAGGTTAAAACAATGTAATATTTTTTCAGGGATTCGAAAGTGCATTTATTAATTTATTATTAATTTTATTTTCCTTAACTTTTCCGTTCATTATTTTAAGCCTGGTCTTCACTATTATACGGTAATTTTAACATTATATTTAGACTCTACACTGTAATAATATACACTGTTTCTTTTACTATGTTAGAAGGTGTAGTCGGATCATCTATAAGTTCTACAAGAGGCTTCTAACTTGATCGAACTTTCTTTTATATTGTTGAAATAGGATAGTCTTTTGTAGTATCTTATTACAATTTAAGAAATTTTCTAACATGAATTATAATGATTTAGTGTTTAGCACTAATTTATGATCAAATTTAAATGTATATGCCTGTTAGTTTCATTCGAGTTTAATATTATTTTAAAATTCTAGATATATTATTTAGATCTCTTTGAGAAAGTTAATGACAATCATAATTATAATTCCTACGTGCTTTGGTTTATATTAAAAAAATAAACGAAGGCAGAATCCTAAGCAGAGTCAGAAAGCTGTTTCGCTCAACCTTGCTTGGTTGAGCGAAACGGCTTTCTGTTAATATTATTTTCCATGTCAATCTTGGTAATATGACCTAGCGTTATAAATTACATACATATAAACTTACATAAATAACTTTCAACACTTCGACTTAATAGTTATTTTTTAATCACACTGTAAGAAAGAAGAAATTAGCAACAACAGCAGGTATCTTTATTTAGAACACGGAGAGAAAACAATCTTATCTTGATCCTGACATATTGGGTCCTATCAACGATACGACAGAAGAAAAATGAATGATACACGTGCGTCCGCAATTCATCAATAATGGTGATTATATAATAGTCATATTATATAAATATGTACTTACGTATATAAACATTACATCTTGATATCTTTTAACAAATGATAGAAAATAAATTAATTGTACGTACTCATTTGTGAGTTGCAGCTTTTTTAAATAATTAAAGAAGGATTTGATGTTTCTTAATTATTTCCAAGTGCCGCTGCGTCTATTTTTAATACAACATCTAGATTAGTTAGAAATATGTTTGTAGCGTATTTATTAGCAGGATTAGCTAGAAATATGTTGCTAGCATACTTATGAGCAGAATTAGCTAGAAATATGTTCGAGCAGGTTTTTAACAAAGTACCTATATGTGTACCTATATCATATGTGTGGTCTTACATTCGAATCCTCGAAGGTTACATTCCTAGAAGGTCCGATTCCATATAAATTCATATAATATCATAAGCAAAAATTCGACACAACACAATATTTTTCTTAGCTGAGATCTTTTTATGAAGTTCTATAGTGTCTAGATCAGCTGTAATTGCATTCACTGACACTGTGCTGTTGTTAATCTACTTCGTTATTTTCTCAAGATTACAATATTACGCGAGTAACCGCAAAAAATATCGGATTACTCTATTACATCGTCTCAGCCTACGGTCAATAATAACGATAACAGGTTTCGTCCTAAGAATGTTGTCGTGATATATAATTTGAGGCTCGATTAGAGGCTCATTTGCATACATCACTTTCGATGTTCGATTCGAAAGTACTCTACAAAGTATTAAACGTCCATTAGCTTAAACCGAAATTAAACGTTAAGTTAAACGTAATGTAAATTGAACATTAAGTGTAATGTACGTTAAACGTGACAAATTTGTCTCAAAACCCCTTTCCATACCACGAAAATATAAGAGTATTGAAATCAAAGGCTTGAACTAAATCACTTACATAAATATGTGTGCTTAATGCATATATGAAGAGTGACATGTTAGCAAGGGAACGAATATAGTTTAATCGACGGTCATTCAACTCTATAGCATCATTTATTTTTTTCATCACCACTTAAACAATATGAATA
>DWTO01004179.1:0-11793 GCA_018244755.1 Jemadia pseudognetus
GAAACTGAGAGCGAGGCCGAAAGTTCGGTTACGGTTTCGGTTTCGGCTGAAAAACCAGTTTCGGTCGGACACTACATTAAATATATATACAATAATTGCTCGTTTAAAGATATTAAATATGCAAACAAATGTGAAAAAATTTAAAAAGCACTATATTTCAGTATGCAATAAAGCTTTTGAATATGTTTAAGTAAGTTTCAGTTTCGGCAGCGAGGCCGAAAGTTCGGTTTCGGTTTCGGCTGAAAAACCAGTTTCGGTCGGACACTAGGACACAATAATTTGTTAGTCAAGTGTGAATCAGGAGGCACAATTTTGGCTGACAGTGTTTAATGTTCAAGATATTTTTATTTCCAAAAATGTTAAGGTCAATATACCAGCATTTCTGAAGGGTAAAAGCCAGTCGCTTGGCTTGATTGTGTAATATGATAGGGAATTAGCAAGTAAAAGGGTTCATATTGAAAGATTAATTGGTCTAACTAAGACATATAAGATATTGAAAAGTGATATGGATCATAGTTATGTGCTACTTGCAACAAAAATATTTTATTTGTTTTATGTGTTGTAATTTTAGGGCTATATATTATACATATAAAGTTATAATAAATACAAAAATGAAATAAGAATTATATTGTTTTATTTTGCCTTTACAATGTTGTAAGATATTTTTTCAAAATTATATTTTTGACTGCCGCGATGGTCGTGTTGCTTGCAAGTGCGACTGCCGATCAGGAGGTCCTGGGTTCGATTCTTGGGTCAGGCACTATAGAATTTTTCTGGTTTAAATTTTCTAAAAGTGGCTCTGGATTTGTGCCTGGTGCATGGCAATAGGCTCACCATCTATTCCTTAGTGGGATGTAAACGTTGAAACGTGGGAGTGTAGTAGACTCCTCTGCCTACTTCTTCGGGGATAACAGGCGTGATGTTGCGTTATATTTTTGAAATGATCATTATAAAAGATAGTAATTTCATTCACCATATCTTGAATGAAATCATGGTCTCTGATTACATGAATCACTTTTAAATCTTTTATTATATATCATCATCATCATCAGCCTATCTCCGTCCACTGCTGGACATAGGCCTCTCCAATAGCACGCCACTGGGCTCGATCTTCAGCTCTTTGCATCCAACCGCTTACACCAGGTCCTACGTTACTAAGTAGATATGTATGTATGTAAATGCTGGACTTGCTGTGACATACATTATGAAACTACTGGCTGTCATATGAGTTCTTCTTATACTGTGCCACTCTCCACGTTTATTTTGAAGCGTAGTATTTATTTCAATGTCTGAAATCTTCTCTCTACTCACATTTTTAAGGAAAAGGTTTTTGTATTATCATATCTTCACCAGTATTCTCAAAATAATGTGAATGATCCCATTCTAAGGCATAAATAAGTGTTTGCAGGTTGGATAGTCTGCTTTATTGGAGCAGTTGAAAGGGGCAAAGTTAATCAATAAATTTTTAACATAGTCATTATAGGACTCTGGTATGTCATCCTTTTTAATGGGATCGTAATTAATGTCTTTTCTTCCTGTACCAAGTTTATTACACAACATTGTAAAAGTAAACGTAACTGGTGAATTGTGGGAGTGTTCTACACTCCTCTGCATACCTCTTCGGGGATAACAGGCGTGATGTTACGTTTATATATATATATGTATATATATATAATATTAGGTAAGATTCTAAGCTATAATAATGTTATATATTGATAGATATATTGATGCCGAAGTAGTTATCGTGACTGTTATATACCTTCTGGAGGTTTCCTCCCTTTGGTACACTTTATAATAATACAATTTTAAAAATTCTGATGCGCTGCTCCTTTTAATGGGCAAGTGAAAATGCCCTGTAGACTGTGTTACTGCGTCATCCCCTAAGCGAGTGAAATAGGAGCATTCGCGTAACGACAGCAATAATCATTGCGGCCAATCCAGGCTTAGAAGTAATACATAAAAGAATATTAGGGCACAGTATATTAAGACAATGTAATATGTATTCCATAGTTGTGTTAGATTTAAATCCACTGAATTATACCTATACCTACACGTTGGCCAGTCGATCTTACGCAGGTATGGACCAAGACTGTTACAACGAAGTGTCGAAAATAGACATAAAATGAGTTATTATTACTTACACAACTAGAACACGTTCACGATGTCGTGTGCGGTGTAGGCTGTTCGCACACTAGGCAACGTAAGTTGTTCCTCGGACACCCCATACATAACGGTTTTTGCTTTAAAATTCATTCAGCGATCTGTATGTCATGTCTTATTGTAATCTGTACTTTGACGATAATACAAAACGTTCAATTAAATGTGTTCATAACGCCAATCCTCTGAGACCCACAACAAGGCAACGGTTAGTAGCTTAACAACAAAACATCAAATAGGAATATTCGTAGTCAAATGACAAACATATGTGGTATGTAATGCACCACAAAACGTTGGTGATGGTACGGTAATTAGCAGCCGCATTGTTTCACCTCCTAATCTGCCTTCAATATTCTTATAATAATATGACTATTGTCTAGTTAAAACAAACACAATAAAAACAGTCCCTTAAGATTCAGAAATATCTTGTGTTTCGATATTTTCGATTTCTTAATACATATTTGGGTACGGCTTACGTTTTCTGACCCGCATTAACCTCAGCGGATGACTGTCGAGAATTTTCTTTATATATACAATTGCGCGAACACACCATGCAAAAATGATGTTACGTAATTGTAACGAGATATTTTTACTTTACTTGTACTTACATCATCAAGGAATGTCAGTATTATGTTCTAAGTTTTAAGTTCTGTTTTTACGTGGATTCATGAAACAGTTGTTTTAATTCCAATTAACGTTTGGTGTATAGGCTCGTTATCTTTACCTGGCAAACGCTGAGGAACTATGACGGACTTAAAATTTATAGGGTAAAAGTATTTTCAAATCATAATTGGAAGTCCAGACCAGTTTAAGACCAAATTACCTTCTTGTACATGTTCTATCGTGGAAGCGAGGATTTGAGAGATGGCGCCGCGGAGGAGAAACGCATGTATGACTTTGATGGTAAAGTGCTATGAGTTATATATGTGTATATAGTATAGTACAGGTTCTATTAATTTTATTGTTTTATATGGTGATTGATTAATAGATAAAGGTTGGCTTTGCTGTACTACCCACTTTATACGCAAATGTGCTGTCATCGAGCAAGCTGGCCGTACGGAAACTTGCAAAAAATATTTCAATACCGGTATGTCGCAAACCACGCAATTGCAACCAACGTTGTTGTATGCATCCACTCCACACCTGTCCCCGGCTACTAGTAATATTATATGCGTGTTATAAAGTTGGGATCTGTCTCCTTCACTTGAAATCATTGTAGTATCTAGAAGAGCCCTCACACTACACGTTTAGGTATTAACGCGACAGCCAAGTGACGCAAGCCAGCCTCGGGTCTACCGAGCCTACATATCGCACTCGGAGCGAACCTCCTACGCGCCGTTTCGTTTAATTCCTCCAACATTTTCCACCATCTTATCTTTAATTTGGACTGGTTTTGGTTTTTTATTAGAATAGTTTCGCCTCGATACCGGTCCGGCTCCTAGCTGAAGGTTGTTTATAGATAACAGTAAAGCGTATATTTATTGGCCGCCGCGGCGACTGCGCAACGCTGAGGTCGTTTGTCGTATGAACGGCAAGGCGACTCGGAATATCATAGTTTCGTGTTTCATAATGAGTGGAACACGTTTTTGTAGGTTACAGCGAGTAATGGAGTGGACTAACGCGTGAGCAGGTGGGCGACAAAAAACGCAAAACGTAAAAACGTTGAAAATCGGCGACGGAGAAGTCGCGGGGCGGTACTCGCGGGCGTCGCAACACAGAAATGGCCGCGACTACTGGCACGGAACGATTCGCTTGATTGTGTTCGCGGCTGATGATATTTTTGCGCTCACAATTCCTTTTTCGTTCAATAGTTTTTGCAAGGCTAGCATGGTTGCAGCCAAGTGTGAGTTTTATCATTTGAATATTAATTCAATCGTGGATTCCTACTAATCAAAAGTGTCTGGTACCGACACGAATATGTAGCTCCGTGTAATAACGGTTTCAGGGATATTTATAAGATTTGTTGAAATTGCTGCTCTGAATTACATCACATAGGTTGTGCAAGCTTCACAGCGTTGGTTTCATAAAAAAAATAATTATCTTTTAAGGCCAACTCTAATTCAATATACATAATGCGCAATTCATATTTAAAATAAGGCACAAATAATTAATTATTGACTGAAAGTAACAGTTATATGAAAGTTGATTTCAATTATATTATCACGACTCCCACTTGAACCTTGATTACAAGTAACACGAAAACCACGCATGTAATCCCCGAAGAGATAGACAGAGGAGTGTAATACATTCCCACGTTTCATCTGATACGTTTTAGTGACAGGCGAAAACATGTTTAAGTTACATGTACCTCAAAATAAATCTGATGAATGTAGCAGCACCGACTCCATAGCCGGCTCTGTGAACGTTTTAAAGTTTTCATAGAACGCGGCGCGTCCAAAATGCGGATGAGCGGGTGATATACTGATATTGCTTTTTTAGTGCGCGCTCGTTAGGCGAATATAGCAAAACTACAACACTATCAATATTTAAATTTATTGTGACAATCTATAACCGGCACCGCTTCTCCTGGCTCCGATTTTTTCTACGACCGTGATTTATGTAGAATAATTCACGATACTGCACGATCGGTTTCGCAAAATGTTTCCCAAGCCCGGCTTTAATGGGTCATTCGATAATATAATGAGGTGACAAGACGATTCTCGTCTCGCCTCCGTGTTTATTCAAATCAGCGTGGAGTCGATTATGTAAAAATACATCCCACCGGTACCATTATAATAATAATATGTAATCTACGCAAATACGCTGTCAAAGTTACGAACGAAAGAAGAACATTTTAATGCTAGGTGTATTCAATCAATGGCGTGCACTAGAAATTAATGATATTTAAAATTAATGATCTTTAAGGATCCCTAGGTCATGGTTGACGGTTCTGTCACTCTTGAAGTGTAAGATTTTAATGTATACTTTTTAGGTTGAAAGAACGTATGATAGCTATTGTTAAGCTGTTTGCATACTTGCTAGTAAGTTTTTTCCGTTTGTTCGACTCATCGATCGCTCGTATCTATCGGCGCGCTATGAATATGGAAATGTTTTTTAACGCGCATTGTGTATGGAACTCACTCACAACATTATCGGTATTATTACGTTTAATTAATGGTCATCAGATAGCCATAAATACAAATGGTCCGTAAGAAAGAGGTTTCAGTAAAAAATATCCGCCATTAATGGAATTTACCCGTTGTTCTAGCGCTAGAGATTCTCATGTCTGAATTATTGTTCTAATGGAATATTGAATACAAGTTTATTCATGCATCAAGTGAGTTTTACATCTTTTTACCTTTTCAACATTTTTAGCATAGGCTAGCAACGTATAGTTCATATAGCCAACATATAGCCATGTACAAACTGTTGTACAAAAAGTTTACAATATGTACGATATGTACAAACAGTTTGACAACGCGCGCCCACAGGCGATTGATTGTAACAGGACGCATAGTTCCATGAGCTATGCGTTATGCAATCAGCCCGCATGTGCTCTGCACGTTGCGGTAAATATTCCGTTTCCGTTATTGTTTATATATTTATATAGCCTGTAACCTAAGTCGCCATTGTTACTCAGCTGTTAACTTTCAAACATATTGTAGTTAGTATTAGGAAATGTATGGTTTAGAGAAGAAAACATATACGGAACTAATTATACATTTTAAGACGATTTGATCAAAAATCACAAATTTATTGTCATTAATTTTTAAAGTAAGACATTGCGAGTTAAATTTCAACATTCGATTATAAACTGTACAATATTCTTGTACCTCAGTCATTTCGATATCAAAGCTAACTAATAATCGCTGTCATTATAATTAAATAGCATAACCATGTATAGAGAATTAAAAAAATATATTGACTAACGTTTCGCACGTTTGCAACACCAGTTTCATGAGATACTACAGAAAGCAATAATAGAGAATTTCTTAAATAAGTATAATAAAACAACCTGTAGGTTATTGCATAAATATATTTAAAGTAATATTCCATAAACACTTGTACAAACTGAACTGCACGTCCAGTGTTAAGTTGTACTGCTTTAAACATTTACAAATGCTGGAACAAGTGTGTGAAGTTATCTGAATCATGGAAATGGTTGCTCTGATAAGCGTCCGCGCTTCGGTGATTACCATATATTTGATTAGGTCCGATGGCGGCCTACCGCGCGGTATAAGAAAATATGACCATACCGCCCGCTTTATTGTAGGAGAAAACTATTGCTTTTTAAAATAGCTATTTCTTAGCAATCTGGGCCTAGATTCATGCCCGGTGTAGGGCAATAGGCTCACCTTCTAAAGGTTGAGGTCTAAAAAGTTGAGGTCATAGTCTAATATTTTGATGAAGTACAGTATGGCAGACTTCACACGGCTATAAAGCCCATACTCGTAGCTTAGTAGTTTGAAATCGATCCTCTCACTCCGGGGTCCACGTTCAAACCCTGGCGGGTATGGCTTACAAAAATGTAATACACATAAGATTAAATATCAGTTGCTATAGCGGTGAAGAAACACATCGTGACCCGCACTTGGCCAGCGTGGCAGGACCGTAGCCTTAGCCCTCTCGTTCTGTCAGCAGACCTGTAATGTAACAGTGGAGCGATAAAAATGTTCGACGAAAATTTTATATAATAGTGCATATAGCACTTCGGAGTTTTTGATTTGAATCAATTATGCGACAAATTGCGCCAGTCCTTTCCGTTGCTACTGTTAGTGGTTTATCAATAATGTCACCCCCCTTACATATTAAAAAAGCCGAAAAACAGAAACCACTTCCTATATATATAAACCTCATTAGCGTGATATATGTTCCAACAAGCATAATTTTATGGGAATTTTATCAGCGCATTCAATCTAACCTTTATGTGTACAACCATCATAATAAAGAAATTTGCATTTTAAAACCTACACATGACATGTTAACAGCGATCATCTGATTTTATGATAAATATAAATCTTATCATCCGTGGAAAACTAACAATAATGATAAACGAATCATATATTATTCTAGTATCGAAACCGTTAATACTAACGGTTGTTCGAATGTTTTAATAACATTAGGGGTGTTTATTACCTTAATAAAACTTAAAAAAGCTTACATGTTTACTAAGAATATTAAACATCGGTTGTTTGAGATCGGTACCATATGGTCTGCAATTGACTCATTATTTTGAAGAGGTTTTTGGTGTTATAATCACCGATGTTAAATATACCATACCATATTTATCTTCATCAGTCTGTTTCCGTACTGCGGGACATAGGCCTCTAGTAGCATCCTGTTGTGCTCAATCTTCAGCTCTTCCCTTCGACCCACTGCTGGCCTCTGCGTGTAACGTTGCACCCTCTAGCTAGAGAGTTTCTTACAAAGTATAAATAAGATAAAAATAAATATATTGCGTACAAATAATAAATACATGTAATATACGCGTTATATTCGGTATTTATTTATGCTCTTAAAATTGTGTATCAGCGTTTGTTGATACGCAATATGCCCTGCCAGACTGCGACGTTATGGTCACACAACGACGCTGCAGTAATTGTATATTTAATAGTTGAAAGTGTAACAGTTTTCGATTCTGAAGTTTCAACTAATATTTTGTTTTTTTTTCAGACATTTTGCAAGATCTCCGTGGCGACCGTGGCGCGGCCGTCGACCTTGTGTGGAAACCGTGTCAGGGAAATGCTTTCCTCCCGTTGCTACTGACACCGAACGACAATATGCTCCACTTATTTATTAATATTTCTTTATATTAAATACTGTTACAAATAAAACGTTAATCATCTTGCAGCTGTTTGGTTTATTTGGGCTTGCAGCTGTGTGTTCTCGTCTATATGTAGTTAGACATCGAAATATGAACATAGAAATTAAAATTATTTGTTACATTAATTTTGCTTTTATTTCCCTTGTACATATAATACCATATGCATCATATTACTATAGAACATAGTAAAATTTCTGATAAAATAATATACAATTGCACTGACCCAAAAATAGAATAAATCGAATAACAAGAATTAATTTCCAATTAACTTTTTGTTTCTACTGACTAGAAACTTACTGACAATGACAAATGACAATGGATAGGTAGCTTGAAACATCAGTTGTAATTGTAAATGTGGTCAATACAATACGAGCCCATTACGTTAGAATTAGAAAACATATGAAGATATAAATGGGTTCATTGCTAGTTCCCGTTATACAATGTCTTGCTGGCCATTATGAGATCAGTGCGCTGGCATTGTTGTAGCCGGACAAAGCGTAGCAGCGACTGCGCGGGATGCATCACGTCGCCGCCTGTCGTCAGACGTCCGGCGCTGTATAAGGCGCGCCCAAATAGAGCAAACTGCCAATCGGGTGCGTAGCCGCCGTGGCCAGAATACTAAACACCGGGTAACGCTCAATCGATACCAAAGAAATCCACCGACAACCGAACAACGTTTTCGGTTGTCGGGCTGTTTCGACCCGAAGAAACAATTCAGACAGTTATGAAACATATTCACAACGCTTCAGTTCAATGATTAGCGAACGGGGCGGTATCTTATTATAGTTTCGGATGGTTCGATTTTACAGCACCGTTAAAAAGTAATCTTAAAAAGTTTTCCTGTTATTGTTTCAAAGCGATATATAAATTTGTTTTAATTATCTTTAGTTATAGTCATCTCTATCTCTTGCTCTGTTGTAAAATTGGAATTATTACAGTTTTTGGTGTAGACGGCAAATCCCAAGTTATCAATTCCCATAATTACTATTGGTTTACTATTTTAAGTTACGAGTATAAGGTAAATATCCCAATAATGCACATGCAAGAAATGCGTAACTTTACATAATATATGTATACAAGATATAGGTGAGCCAGTCAGTATGCAAATACTGGTCAAATAAATTCAACTGACAAAATATAGAACTAGGATCCGTATCGACGGCTGTGAATTTGAAAATCAACAAAATTAGGAATATTAATTAAGTTTAAATCATTGGAACTGGACTGACCAGATCGGTCTCGTTCAAGAAACGATTTGTAACTAGCCAAGAGCACTCGGGGTCCTTGCTTTAATAAAAAATTGTGAAATTATATTAAAGGTTACAGTATTGTAGTCTAAATAGAAAATTGCAAGAAAATACTTGTAGTCGGCATTTTGTGCATGAATATACTAACAGATATATTACTATAATGTAATTGTATAACGATCATTTCGAGGTGAGCCACAGCTGAGTGCAGGCACGCCACAGGACTCTGTTCCGGGAGAAACACATGTAAACATACATATAAAAAAGTAATGTCTTATTGTTAATTTCACGGCTGTAATCCCCGACGAGGTAGGCAGAGGAGTGTAAGACACTCCTATCTTCTTATACATCTTCGTTATACAGGTTTCAATATACGCGGTAATTGATAACAAAACAAATCTCTATAAGTGTATACTACGTGTTAAGTAAAGTAATGTTAAGTAATGATATTCGATGTACAGTAAAATAGTAATCATGTTTGTAAATAATTGTGCATGAGTCTGTTGCGACTGTTTCAGATATTTCTACGTCATTTAAATTGTTTTTAATAAAGGCGCACAAATATTTCTACTATATACGAATAGATACACTAATGAGGCATCTACGATAAAAACTCAAAGCTTTTAGTGTTTCTACAGTTTTATGTTAATGTGATCGTCTTATTTTTTAGGGTTCCGTAACAAAATTAATATACTTCTTACTTAGGCGTCTCTCAGTCGTCAGAAAAGTATGTAACTTTTCTGTTTATTGTAACAGGAAAGCAACTTTATTGGGTAATTGAAATTTCTGTATTGACTGCATAATTACCAATTACGTCCAAATAGGCGTTACGCATTATGCATAATTATACTCTATGAGAATGATAAATTGTACCGTCGGGTTTGTGATAAAATATTTTTGTGATTTTTCTAATATATGTAGGTATATCATAAGTGATCAGCCAAGTCAAGCCACACTCCCACGTTGCGCCAGTTACATTTACGTCCGGTGGTAGTGAGCCTTGTGGTGTGTTGTGGTTAGCCTATTGCTTTAAACGAGGCACAAATCTAGAGTCCGAGCCAATACTAGAAAAAAAAAATTGAAAAACCTAATAATGCCCGACCCGGGAATTGAACCCAGGATATCTCGATAGGTTTATTCTACTTGCTCGTACAGCGTAAAACGATAGAATATCGGCGCGAGTCAGTCGTTTACTTACAGGTTTGTTTTACACTGACGTCACAGCTATTTCCATTTACGAAGTCAATTGCTGCTTTACAATGTAAGCGGACAAACACGATTAATACATTGATTTTAATTTATATTAACCCGATCGACGCTTTGCTCTAAAGTATTATAGGCTACTGGAGTTTATTTTGAATATATATTCAAGATACAATCTTAGATATATATTAAGATCTTTCGAAGATTGTGAATTAAACTTAGTTATATTGTAAGGACCTGCGGGATGATTTATATTACGAGTTCGTAATTGAATTACAAAAACATCATGTTGAAGTCTGTATGTAGTCTGCTCTTGATATAAATGAAATCTACTCTTTGTGGCAGACTACATATGTAACAGATTTAGTTTCTGTATATGTGTACATAGTTTATAAGTATTTTATATGCGCATACGACAACCCGAATGAAGGCGATTTCAAGAACTTCCTTAATAGACAAATGTCTGACAATTTTGACGAAACTGAGAGAGTTTGAAAATGGAACGAACAAATGTAGGATTTCTTGGAACATAACCGGTGTACAGTCTTATTTAACACTTCAGGAAATGCAATATATACATAGGTATATCCACAAAATGAAACAAGTCAAATAGTAATTTCTAGTTATTTTACCCAACATTCATACATTGCTTAGGCAGTTTTGCTGTTGTAAATATTATACATTTCATAGCATAATTCCAATCATACATAGCCCTTAGGCTTATGAAAACGCTCTAAGACTGCGGAGCAGAACCGATCCAAACTTAGAAATAACACATTCTTTAACATTTCCTCAAATGTTAGTGGCGATATTAAAAAAAAATACGCTCATAATTCAATTGCGCATTACATGATGCCAAACACAAACCGACTGCATAATTCATATTACCATAGATACGAGATGGTGGTTCTAATATATCGCGTATGTCTGTAATGTATAAGGTCTTGTTTTAATTTTTACAGTCGTTTTATAAATTAATATTGCAAGGAGTATGGGAAAAACAATTTAATCGGATGTATTCCTTATATAGGGATATATGTTTATACATATATGGTCCGTCGGATAGATTTTGGTTCGACTATTGGGAAATATGTTTGGTTTTATTGTGGAAAAAATTAGGTTACTAAATGACGTGGTTTAAGGTAAATAATATACAAGATAATATACAATGCAAATGTTGATGGATGCAGTTACTGAGGAATACCAAGATTGAATTATTGATCAAACAGGACGACTGGTTTGTGAATGTGTTAGTCTACGAGATCTGCTTGTGTGTATTCATAGAACGATGAATGTAGAACCAGCAACTTAAGTCTTTAAGGATCAAGACATTTGGCCCTCCAGCATATATTTTTTTTTTTTTTTTTTATAATATGGAAGTAGCAGACGAGCATGCAGTCCACCTGATGGTAAGTGGATACT
>DWTO01004180.1:0-11793 GCA_018244755.1 Jemadia pseudognetus
ACTAGTCGGGCTATCCCGAAAAAACGCACGTGAGCCCAGCCGGCTTAATTCTTAAGAATGTTTTTTTTTATTTATTCTTCATTTTATTATATTCTTCATTCTTATTTTTATTTATTATTCAATAGACTCGCGTTTGATTGCTGTCTCCTGATGGAAAGCGAGATACAGGCTGGGATGTAGCACGCTTATCTAGGAAGTGCCTATCCACTTTTATCTTGGAAAATTCTAGTTGAGTTTAATAATAACTAGTGACAGAAACAGCAAGATTTTTGCAATTCTTAAAAACCTAAAAATTATTTTTAAAAAATCTTCCATTTAATCTCAAATGTGAAAAAAATCTTAAAAACCTAAAAATTATTTTAAAAAAATCTTCCATTTAATCTCAAATGTGAAAAAAAAAACAAATTGTTTTTTAGTCTAAAAAATTAAATATTGGATCGCACGTAACGGTGTAATTCCATAATTATGTGTGCACTACAAACATGTGTGTATATTATACAAATAGTGTGTGATCTACGACCATGTCATGTTGACGCAATATCACTGCAACTGATCCGTGCGTGGGCGCAGCGCGCTATAAATCTTGATACTTTATTATTTTCAACCGTCAATACGCTGCAGTTTACCCGCGTGCAGTGGAGATAGACTTCAAAATACTTTTTCGTTCTTATAAAATACGCGTACATTTGTAAAACATTTCAATAGTAAACAAAAATATCTGTATAAATTTAAATCGATATGTATTTAATTGTTACTCATTCATATAGTCATTTTTATAACGTTATTTTTTTAAGTGACAAACAAGGAGTAGGTACATTTAAGCGAAGTCAGCTGCCATAATGGGGGCGATCATAGTATTAAGGAGGAGCCTTTAGTGGAGGCCTATGTTCAGCAGTGGACTTCCAAAGGCTGATAATAATAATAAGGCGATACAAGTGTACATCCGATAATGTTTCCATAATCGTCATAGGATCAAAATGTTCAAATCCTCGTGTAGGTACGGGCGTTTGAGCATGGGAAATAACTTCCATTGAGCCCTCCCGCAGGGGTGCATGATACATTTTTAACACGAGAACTGACCTCTGCCCGAAGTAAAGGCACGTAAGTACATAATATGTATATGCATATGTAGGTATATGCGTATTAATATATTAGGAAGATTTTCCTTATTCCAGATTCCCGGATATTGTAAAATTTAAGTACCTAGTTTACAAAATTTAAAAAGTTTGCAACTTTAAGCCAATTGCAATTAATTGTTTCACCATTTTAAAATTATTTACATACTTCAAAAGTGTAATATGGTTTGATGTATACATATTATAAATGTTATCCAAAAACCTATTATTAAATGGTTTTAATATTTCAGTTCAGTAGGTAGGTATATCTATATATCCACTATAGCAAAAATCCGTCAACCATTGAAACCTGCGGCTTTAAATAAAATATTTTTAATATTATATCATTACGGCAGATCTATTGCGGGGAAGGCAGAAGAAAATATACAATCATGTATTCTTACTTACATCATGTTGTCGCGGACTTTCATGAATGCAAACAGGTATAGAGGCCCCGGAGTGGGAGTCGTGAGAAAACCGAAACGTCTGGGACACTTGGTCGCCATCTTGGATTTGTGGGTACTCTAATTTGTACAGTATATAAAACTTAAAAACTTCTTTACAAAATTATCTACCGTAATAGTATCTACTGAGGTCTTATGCTCATTCGAAATACATCATGATCATCGGCCCATTCCCGTCCACTGCTGGGCATAGGCCTCTCCAATAGCACGCCACTGAGCTCGATCTTCCGCTCTTCGCATCCAATCGCTGCCAGCCACTTTGCGTAGGTATATCCTCACTCCACTTAGCCGGAGGGTGTACTACACTATGGTATTATGAATGAAATTATGAATTTTCATCAACCCTATTTACCGTTATACGGTGAGAAGGCTAAGGCCAGAGTTTGCCAAGTTGGCGGATTGGCAATGAGAATCGAACCCACATCCCTGGGCTTAGCAGCCAGCTACACTAACCACTGGAGCAACGGGTAACTTATAATCTTTACACACGTTTATGTTTAATGTAGCTCGTAAAAGAAAAACGAGACGTTAAATGTATAATGATATATGGAGGCCTCGCGCAGGCCTCTGCCGCGGTCCCGGGCCTGTAATTAAGCGGCGCGCAGCGGGCACTGGGCGCTTACGCCGATTGATTCCGCCGCTGTCATTTCTTTTTATATTTTCGTTTGGGGCTTCTCACGTAAGCAAACGGTGGATACAACGAAGTATGAACAATAAGTATAAATGCTATAAATGAAACAGGTCCTGAACGTGATTATTTTATTTGCGATTTTTGTCGTTATAATACGTTTAACTTCGCCCCCCTGGTGCCATATAACCCTAACATGATCTCAACTTGCCAAATTTCCATTTTTTTAATAAATATGTTTTAGAATCATCTGTTGCTTTTTTATTTATTCCATATTATGTCGTGTATTGGCCAATAAATAAGAAAACTAATGATGTATTCATTACATATGTTTTCCTTTTATTTTTTACATGAGACCTGAAAAATAAAGTGGGGGGGGGGGTCACATTACTACCTTCTCTGTTCATTTATCATTATAGTGCGTATTTATACATTCTTTCTTAATTTCTTGTATAACATTTCTTAATCGAGCATTGGAAGTTTGGAAACAGTTACATTTCATTATCGAAAAACCCCAGTCGCATCCATGTTAGCCGGTCGCGCAGAGCCTGCGCAGGCGCCGTGGATTTGACAGATGATTTAGTGAACCTAACCAGAGGTGCCCGAACGCTGATCAGCTTACCTTTTTCAAATTGTCCCAAAAAACTCACAAACATCAGCTGTTCGCCGCGACCGCGCCGCGCGCTCGTAAAAACGCCTAAATATATTAATGTGCGTAACTCGCGTCGATAAAGTGAGAACAATCTTATGTGCCTTAAGTTTTATATCGTTTTTAAATGTCTTATATTACTTGACCGCAGATTACTAAATTTACAATTTTATTATTATATTTTGTATTTTTGTTAGGTATCTTAAAAAATCACTATAGAACTCTTTTGATGTTTGAATGCAGACGTTCGAAGCCTCCATTTTTGTCCTATTGAATACGTAGTAGTCGCTGTTGAATTAGGATGAAGAGACACACAATTTAATTTATAATAAAATAAAAATTAATGATAATTTTAATTACTGAAACGTGGGTGTGTAATGCACTGATCTGCCTATCTATTCGGGGATTACAGACGTGATGATAACTTCTGTTTTTGATTTGATTTTTTGCACTTTGGCAATAAAAACTTTTATGTAAATAACTTCATAGATTTGACGTCTCATGTAATCAAAACTATACACAATTTCGGATTCACTCCCTATTCGCCAGTGAACCTGTTTTACTTGGTTGACCATTTTCACGATACCCGCAATTTATGATGAATGTAATTGGTCCTGTCCATATCGATTAAATTGACTTTGTCTAGAGATCGAACTGCCATTTTTTACATCGGAATAGCTGAAGCAACATTGTTACAAGCAATAAGAAACATCTGCGCAGCGTAACCTGCATTTTACAATTTAAATTTCCGGTATTTTCGTTCGCTACAAACACTCGCGGAAATATAGTATTCTAGGTTTGAATCGTACTTATAACCCCAGTGTTAGCAGCTACAAACACTGAGTACCACTTTCGATACGGAGGTACCCGAGTTTATTGAAATAGATGGCAGCACTGTTGATTTCATAAAGCTTAATACCAAACAATGTACAACATATCTCACAGTGTGGAGTGTGTCGTACCGTCGCGTGTAGGTACTTCTGCGCTGCTATAATTATACACTGAGTTGGAACAGCTGATGCTGTTGTTTCTTTTATTTCTATATTTATACATGTCGAATTTGTTATATAGAAAATACTGTATATTTCACACATACTCTATATACGTATAGAAGAAGTATAGAATCTATATTCCGTATACATATAGAGTACTCCATTTTTGTTACCCAGAAAATACTTTGCATTCGTTTTCAGGATTTCGTTCGTAAGGACACAAGATTTTCCTACAATCATTTATTAATGCTTTAGGCTTCTAGATTGCCAGTCGTGCATGAAGTTATTCTAATAGATTGTTATTACCAAACTAATTTACTATGTCGTTGATCGAATTACGTTTACGTACCACTATGGAATAAGTGGTGAGCCTATAGCCATACCGGCCACACAGCCAAGACTCAAATTAATTTCCAGAGGAGTGCCTCTGTCTACTTCTTCGGGGGTTATAGGCGTGATGTGACGTTCATTATACTATTTTACACCCTCAAAATTCATACGGTTAATATCATTTTGTTGTTTGTAACTTCAAACATTAATTTACTACCTTGTAAATACAATAAATGAGTTGTTTACACTTTTCAGACAAGTTTTGTCAAGTGTGCATAATTAATCTAGAATAGTCACAAAAACGTTATTCATAAGCGTTGCGTAGTAAGCTTAGCTGTCGTCCTTTTCTTTCATATTTCGAACACGGTAAAAAGAAACGAGATAGAACATACATCTGATATTAATTGAGTATGAATAAGAAGTAATGTTCCATTTTATTTATTTTATTATTGCATAGTTATTTATTTAGTGCACATAATTATTTATAGCACTGGCAATATATTAGCACGGTGTATTCCTTTTGCCCTGTGCGCTGGCAACACTTTTATTCAGTTAACGAACGTCGCATCAATCGATTTTCTTCGACTTTTTGTTACGATGTCCGCAATTCTATTTAAGACATCTTCTCTTATGAAGTCATAATTTCTAATTAGGCGTCCTACCTCATTGTATTTATTTATAAAGACGTAGCTATTAATTTGCCTTGCGTTTATTTATTTGATTATTCTTGTGTAAAACACGACAAGGTACTAAATACCTGATGACATCCTCCCAGTAAACCCTGGGCGATGCGTGGCGGGAATATCCCGTGGGTGCATAGTTCGCTTATTTCAATATAAAACGTTTTGAAAATTAATATTGTAAAATACTACGATAAGGATACGTGTGTATATATTATGTATTAGAACTTACCTAGACTCTGTTGGCACTTCACTTTTTATAGCAAATTCATTGCAAACTTTTAAAAAAAGTTTAATATACATGTTTTTATATAAACTACAGCTTATAGCGATATGTATGTATGTATATACGAGTATGTTATGTTTATATATCGTATGTATATTATTTTTGCTTAGTTCGTAAACAGCCTGGCGCAACGAATACCTATTATAATTTTACTGAAAAGTGTCTCGTGAATTTTTAGAACTTTATACACATAATTATATATTTACCGGCATCTTACGTATATTTTTTCAGACTGGCCTCAACCAGTTTCAGACCCACACGAGGTCTTCGTCATGAACTCCCGCCAATCGCAGCGAGGTCAAGGTCGTGGCCGAAACCCAGATCTGGTCGGGCTTCCTCCACAAACATACATGAATTAAGCAGTTACATACATAGTTATAAATATGTATTTGTAACGGTAATGTTACTGATTATATATGTTATAATATAATAGGAGTGTACACACTTCTCTGCATACCTCTTAGGGGATTACAGGCGTGAAGTTACTTTTTTTATATTATCATATATCGACCTTTTAAATACATGTGTTATAAATACACGAACACACGTATAATTGTTACGAAAATGTATCGACATTAAACGTTACAACCAACTGGCACGGCGAAGGAATTCATTAAAAATTTATCAGCGGTTTATGAATATTCGTGTGCTGAGGGGTATATTTAAATGATATTGGTATCGAGTATCAATTATACAATGTGTACTGTACACGCGCGTGCATGTCCAATTAGTTCACGGGGGACTGTTCACACTAGTCCGATGTAGAATCAGATACGTCACTTTCATAATGAATTGATGAATTAGTATAACAAAGCTTCCCTGAATAAATCCGTCTAGAGGAGTGTAGAACACTCCCACGTTTCACCAGTTTACGTTTACGTCCCACTATGGAATAGCTGGTGAGCCTATTGCCATGCACCGGGCACATACTTAGACTCCGAGCGACTACTACAAGATTTTAGTTAGAAAAATCCAGTAGTGTCTAACCCCGGATTTGAACTGCATGAACAAAATGCATATCACCAATTTGTTCTTTTCAAAGTAGGTACAATTCTATGGTGTATAGACTCCCTCGCGATGTTTTCCTTCGACCTTATAGCTAAAGTGCCAGTGGGTTGACGCATTTTAAGTTCATTTGTAACGTTATGTAAGTAATTATTATCCTAACATGATACAAATCCTTCAAGTTAGTTGTGATGTGAAAGACGTTATGTAAAAGAGTGTAAGCAATCCCTAAGCTTTGGTAACGCGAGTTTTATCCGATCTACATATGTACAGCCGCCATATTGATTAAAAGGTTATAAGAGCGATAATTATTTAAATAATAAAACGCACATGTCCTCCAACCGACTGTGGCGAATGTTCGTTACGGTACACACGGTGTTCGGGTCTAGGATGTCCGAGCACTTGTGGAGATATATTTTCTGAAAATAAAATATTTTTATCTGACGTTTCTTTTGTTTAATTACAAGGTATCTGTAGTTGTCTGAATATTTATGCTCTTGTCACGTAGCCTTGATTTTTGAAATTGTGAGTTATATTATCTGATAATTGCAAATAATTTCTTATTTATTTATTCTATATGTATATGTACACTAGTAAAAAAAAACGTAACTTAAAACACTAATAGGAAAATTATACACAAAATGCTAGATATTCAAAAACTGATCTAATCGCTTCGTAAGCCATCCATCCCAGTCAACGTTCAAAAGAAATGAAAATCAAGTAAAAGATATGTT
This sequence comes from Jemadia pseudognetus, assembly GCA_018244755.1. Taxonomy (NCBI): domain Eukaryota; kingdom Metazoa; phylum Arthropoda; class Insecta; order Lepidoptera; family Hesperiidae; genus Jemadia; species Jemadia pseudognetus. The sequence goes on from DWTO01004180.1 coordinate 6,884, forward strand.
TTTATGAAACTTTAAATTTATTTTTTTTACTTTTTTTTTGAATTATACTTAAGAATATAAGAATACAATTTTCAAGCAAGAATATAATTTGGTATATAAATCATAATTGTTCCCTTAATGCGTTTAGATATACATACAGTGACATATTCATATGACTAAAACAATCCTATAGATATAAGTAATAAGATCGTAAAACCAACGGAGATATCTTCAGATCTATCTCTACACAGTGTTCGCGTGTGCTACAACATTTGACGCCACCTGTTCCCTCGATCAGGTGTCGAGTACACCCTACGGACTATTAAATATTTCCAGGACCTTTCAAAATACACAATGTCCATTGCTCGGTTTAGCCAATATTCCTTATTTTAATATATTGAAACAACATAAATACTATGCAACGATTTAAAGTTTTATAGAAAATTAATATTCACAAGTAATTTTAATATGACTCCATTGTACTACAAGTAAAATCTCACTCAAATAATCACTCCTACAACATGACAAATGTTTACAGCCAGCAATGTATTGTAAAATTGTTTTAAACACATCGTAATACCGTCGTAGTCTAACTTACAAGCATTCATTGATGTTTTGACACGCTCGCTCGACTGCTCCCGTTACAATTGTCCACTTTTTTTTTTACAAATATACCTGTAACGCGGCAATTGCTAAGCGTTTGCAGCCATGTATGTCAGAGCATGACGAATTAGACGTTAATTATTGCTTCTCTAACTGTTTGCTGCACGTGCAAACTTTTTTTGGTTGGGTTTATGAAATACGTTTTGTTGGAATAAGCACAACTTTTAGAATATATGTTATACTTATTTCTATGTATATAGGCAACGAGGCCGTGGGTCGTGTTGGTTGCAAGTGCGACTGTCGCTCGGGAGGTCCTGGGTTCATATCCCGGGGGTAGCACTACAATTTTTTTCTAATTTAAATGTTCTAGTAGTGGCTCGGAGTTTGAATATGTGCCCGGTGTATGTATTCCATAGTGGGACGTAAACGTAACTGGTAAAACGTGGGAGTATACTACAATCTTCTGCCTACCTCTTCAGGGATTATATGCGTGATGTTACGTAAGTAATGAGTTTTACATAGGTGTTCTTATTGTATTTTGATTTTATGATTCAGTATTTTGTATGCTGTTTTTTGTTTATGCAAATAAGTATGGAATTTTATTGATCTACGGTAAAAGGCTTTAATTTTGCCTATATTAAGATGTTTTTATTATTACGCCTGTATTTTCCGAAGGGATAGGCAGTGGTAAGTAGTACATTTCCGTGGTCTACCTGTCGAGTTCGACGTCCCAACACGGAATACGGGTGAGACTATTGTACATAGGCATTTAGAGGTACTTTTAGGAATTCTAAGTTAGAAAAATCCTGAAGTACCCAACCCGGGAAACAAATCCAAGACCTCTCGATCAGCAATCGTGCTTGCAACCAGTCGACCAACGAGGCAGTCTGTTTTGAAGATTTCTTAATTATATGTATTTCAATGTAAAAAATTAAAACATTGTAATTAATTTATAATCCCTTACTATTCCAACTAACAGAGAGATATCGCCAAAACGCAAAAACAAAAAACCAAAAAACTTCACCGGCCCGCGATACATTAACACATGTCTGAATATTATAAAAAATAATCCACTAACTGGCATGCAAATGTCCAATTAAATAAAACACACGTTTTATTAATGGCTAACGTATTAGTTATTCAATATCGCTGCTGTTAATGTTATCCGCAGTTTATTATCTGTGCGCCGCTGTGTCAACAGTTCTAACGTGGCCGCTGTTAGCGGGCGTCGCGTACATCTGGATTGCGGCTAGGGTTGCCAGCAATCCGTTCGACTTACCGCACACAGTACCAACCCAGTTCTTGGTTTATTTTTTTTGAAATGTGTGAAAAAGCTCTCCGTCTAAGCTGCCAACGCGTTGGCAATTCCTCTGGTGTTGCTATTGTCCATAGACGACCGTAACTAGTTACTATCCGGCGACCCGTCTGCCTGTTAGCTAGGATGAATGTATAAAAAAAGTTGGCTTTAAAAGCAATCGAAGAAAACAAAATCAGTGCAAGACTGCGTTATCTCAAAACTTATTAATGTTTAGGAGGTAGGCTTTATCGAAAATTAATCTACATTAATATATGCTGTATTCAGTATATAGAAACCCATTGAGCAGATTTTAAAAAAGCGTCTTGATAATATCGTTTTTTTTACACTTTGTTGTATAATTTTGTTTATATGTATTAAATACTTATCGAAACGCTACACTACATGTTACCATGAGATGTTATGGATGTCACTAAAAAAAATAAAACACCCTATGTGTCTAAAATTATCTCTACCTGACTATGACTATTTCAATCTGTGACGCTAATCACTTTTTGAACGGTTTTGTAATGATCAAAAATATTTACACAAAAAGCAGCGGATTATATCATTAAAATACGTTTATATCGAGAAACTAAGCGAATCACTTATTAAATCCTTCATTTTATCGTCGAATTTCATATCAATATATACTTTTTCTGTCTATTGACAACTATTTAAAGCTGGCAACCCTAGCGGACTACACATCTGGCGAGTCCGTTCCCTAATATAGTCACTAATATTACTAATATGCTCTTTGTATTTTTTCTAAATTCATAGATATTTACATACACAGCCGTGCAAAAAACCAAATGTTCACACCGGATGTAACTGTCTCAATAAAATGTATTGAATACACGTATTTGCCATTTTTTATGAATGCAATTGTATATGCAGAACCATTTATAATGAGTTAAGTTTTTTATATTTTTTATCTGTGGCATGATTACACGCTGTCGAGCCTGGCTATCTTGACTTTCCGTTAAAAAAAATCTCTCCGTTAAAATTTTGAAAAAAAGAAAACTGATCTGTAGGTACCATATTATTATATTCTTAAATACTGGTATGTTTTAATTTAAGATAGTTAATCTTAATTGTTCAGAAGTTACATATAATAATCAAAAGGGATTACACATTAAGTAATTAAATAATTTTTTTATTGATTACACTATGTTACAATAATTACTAATTACTGCCTGCCTTGTTGGTTCTGAGCCTCTAAAGGTGACTGCACATCGAAAGGTCTTGCGTTTGGTTCCAAGATCGGGCACTATCGGATTTTTGTAACTTTGAATTTCAAGAAGTAACTTGGAACCTGGATTTGTGCCCGGTGTATGGTAATAGGCTCACGATTTATTAATGAAACATAAATTTCAATAGATGTACCGTGGGAGTGTTCTACCTCTTCCTGAAATACGGGCGTGAGGATAAAAAAATGATAATTACTAATTAATTCCTGTAACTATCACTTTACTTCATGCCGTTATAAATATGAAACTGATATGGGAATATTAATAATATAATATGATTTTCTATAACAGTAAATTAAACCTTATCTTGGTTATCATTCCGTTAATTCAACACTTGAGCATCTGCCTCTCAATGTTGATTGTTGGTTCGCAAACCTTGTAAAAAGTGTTATCATTTGTATATTAATGTGCAAAACGAAGTAGATTATACAGACGGTGTACTTAATGCCTAGATATATGTTCTACCTGTCAGTCTAACTATTAATAAGTATCGATAAACATTTAATTCCTCTGACCATCTGTCCATCACTGTGTTAATCCGCCCTGCAGAGCGTTTAAGTGTTCAAAAACTCATTATATTTATCTTAGCTATTACTTTACAACGAACCGTAACGAACGTACGGATGGTTGGATGTTAAATGTTGTAAGATCCTGGATTCCGAGGCATGAAATTATTTTTTTTATGTCTATCTTCCGAAATTGGCATAAAGAAAACAAAAAGGAACCAAAAATGTTTTAACAAAGTTGCTGGAATATCCTTTGAGCTTCTCAAGTCCATATTCAACTGTTTCAGTTGTAATTGAAACCTTCTGCTTGTAACATCTAAATTAAAAACGTCACTCCAGTATTTTCTAGTAAGATTTTAAAAAAATTAAAAAAGCAAGCATATTTCGTAATCTGTATTACGCAGTTATAAATGGCGCGAATTCGATTGTCATTTTTTTTCTTTGATTCTAAGAGGAATAAAAGAAAAAAAAATATTTGTACATATATACATCTGAAATAAGTGTATTAGCATTATTGTAAACCTAATATCCTCTATTTACTTCTATCTTCATATGTAATGTAAGCCGCAAATAAAGGATTTCTTTCTTTAATAAACAAAAATAGTCACAAAAATAGTTTGTATAAAATATGACGCTATTATTAATATACTTAAATTACTTAATACTCCAACCGCATGTCCATCACGACACGAACTCAAGGACAAATTATTGCGTATTGAATTGTGAACGGCTATAAATTGATCGGATTCTTTTCTTTTCAACTCCCTCTGCTCTTGTTAATGGTAATTTATTGACACCTGTCTAATTTATTTTCATGTGTAAAATATTTCTTCAGTAATTCCTTTAACAATTCTTTCTTGGCTCCTTTAAGGTCGATCCACATACATTAATTACTTCATGCCGGTCTACGATATATATTTTTACAAGTTTTACAGCTTGCAATATATTAATGTATACATTAAAAAATTGAATTAATAATAATCAGGTAAATATTGATAATAATAATATGCTCGTAGGTCACATATGTATTATAAGGTAATATATACTTGTAAATTAAAGCAAATACAACAATTGCATGTACCTACCTATACCTACATAATTACGTCTAAAGGAAATTTCCAAATGGCGTAAAAAGAACGAGTGTTGGTATTAATAACAATTAAGCATTAAAATACATTAAATCTGACGTAACACAACGCTTAAATTTTCTAATTTAGATTTTCTAGTAGTGGTTCGCAGTCTGGATATGTGCCCGATGCATGGCGATAGGCTCACCAC
>DWTO01004181.1:0-11792 GCA_018244755.1 Jemadia pseudognetus
GTGTAGAACACTCCCACGTTTCACCAGCTACGTATGCGTCCCACTATGGAATAGGTGGTGAGCCTATTGCCATACACCGGGCACATAATCCAAACTCCGAGCCACTACTAGAAAATTTAAATTAGAAAAAATTCGTAGTGCCGGACCCGGGCATTGAATCCAGGACCTCGCGATCGGCAGTCGCACTTGCAAGCAACACGACCAACGAGGCAGTCAGTAGAAATTAAAGAAAGACGCAATGTAATAACGCAGGATTCGAAACATTAAAAAACCAAGACTTCAACATTTAATAACTCAACGATATATGAATCCAGCATTATAAGACTGCATAATGCATGCAGTTTACTGCAGTAGAGAAATTAAGGTGAATTGCATACATGTAGGAGCGTACCATTTCAATGGCTAGTATGGCCATCGATTTTTTAAGTTAGGTGACTGGTACTTATTGCTCAACCGTCGTAAGAATATATTCTGTTTATAACCACCCCGTAGACCAATGATATCAATCATTTATACTGCATGTTACTATGAGACCCTCTTCTAATTCTCTATTTAGAATTAAAGCCATGATTCATTCATTCATTCTTTCATGCTCTCTGCCTACCCCGCAGGGAGCCTGGCTTGAGTATATGTGTGAGTTTACGAATGTTTTTTCTATGTTTTAGAATGACAATAAAACAAAGACATTCAGTTAAAATCGTCAGTATTTGCTTCCTCGTTAGATATAATCAGCGCTGTGTTAAGACAAGTTATTGTTTTATACTTTTCTCTGCGAAACGTACACGCACAGGTCATTATATGATATTTTATTAAACCTGCTTAACATCAAATGAAACTGATGAATACATAAAATATTTCACTGATAAATAATGATCAGATTAAAAGCAGTAATGTCACAGATGCAGAGTAAAAATGGCCGCCTTTTATAGTAATAAACAACAATGAGTTCGCAAAGGCCCGCTCGTTACGATCCCTGTTTAATTTAATTTGAACATAAAAACGCAAATTGTACGCCCATGGTTCGTATTGTTCCGTAATTCCACGTTTTTGCGTAATTTTCGCTGTCTATGTTTTATGAATTTTACAACATCATTAAGTATGATCATTAAGATTATTTTTTTGTGATGGTCCGATTAGCTTCGGACAGTCTCCGCCGCGACCTTGCGGCAGTCGGCCGGAGTTCATGAGAAAGGATCTCGTGTAGGTGCGCAACTAGTTGAGCCACCAGGAAAAACATTAGTGAGTCAAGCCAGTTGATACATAATAAATATATACTAATAAAAAATTGACATTGCCCAACACTATTTTCTCAATACGTGAGAAATAATCGATTTCAATATTGGAAATTATATTTCTTCTGAATTAATTTACTTGCGGTTAATATCTACATATCAAATTATAATCTAAAGTTATTTCTTTAATACAATTATATTCATTAATAAAACTTAGATTAATGATGACAAGCGCGTGCATGATAAAGTAGGCTTAAAAGAAATAATTTTTTCATTATTTACGTATTTAAATATTATTGTTGTTACCCCATATTTAAAATTGGTACATGTAGTTTATTTCTTGATATTTCATGTGGCAATAAATGATAAATTAAAAGACTAGCGAAGAATGCTATTAGGCATTAAGCACGCCTTTTGTATATGCCAGAGAGCTTGAAATTCATTAGATGCCAATATAATGTGCAAGTAAATGAATAAAACAAATGTTGAATGTTTGTTTCTTTGTACAAGAGTAAAGCTGTATAGTTGCAGACGTTAAGACATTCTTCAAATTCCTCAGACATTTACAGATCGTTTGCAGACTCATTAGACATTTTCCAGTTGAAAAACTTTCGTGAACAAGACTCTTAAAGACCAATGAGAATTAGCGCTGCGTTAGAAGAACTCACTCGGTTGATAAAAGCACAAAATTGTTACTTTAAAATGTACTTATCTCTTTATCAAAACCAACGTTCCATTAAGAAAAAATAAGGGTATAGAGAAAAAATTATAATAATGTACATACAATATTGAGTTTTAAATTTTGTATTTAACTGCTATTCACTATAAGAGTTTATATCTGGCGTCGATGCTTCCAACAGACACATTCACTGTGACCCAGAAACATTCAACTGTATTAAAAATTGTATTTATATGCTCGATATAGTATTTTAATTTATATACTCTTTAAATATATATAGTTAGATACATGTTTGATGTACTCTGCCGAAACGTGGGAATATACATACTACACTTCTCTGCCTATCTCTTTGGGTAATGTTACGTTGAATTATATTTTAAACACATCGAAAATTAACATTATATGATATACGAGTAAGTATATATGTATGTACATGTAGCTAGAAATAAATGGGTGATTTTATTTTTACAGGACTTAGCAATGTTTCCAAAATGGTGTAAACTCAAACCTTAATCATTAATAACCCACAATCGTAGCAAGGATTAACTGTAATCGCATCCATATATGAATATGTTTAGCTTCATTTAATGGTGCATACATCGCGTTTAAACACGTCTGGAGCGTATCCAAAGTCCCTGGCGATAGTCCAAATGAAGCTTAATGACGCAACAATTCAATGCATTTAGGATATACCGGGAAAACTGAAATACATTAATATAGTTACATGCAAATACGGACCTGATACGGTTGGTAATCTGCAGTTTTGAATGTTATTACTAGAGTTGTAAGATAACATCACGCCTGTATCTCACCGAAGGCGTATGCAGAGAAGCGTAGTACACTCCCACGTGTCGCCAGTTACGTTTCCGTCCCACCATAAAATAGGGTGTGCGTCTGTTTCCGTACACGGGCATAAATCCAGACTCCGAGTTACTACAGGAATTTCACGTTAGAAAAACCCAATTATAGCCGACCTCTTGATTAGCAGTTGTGTTTCCAACCACTACACCAATAGAGCAGTAGAATTGTGATGAGTAATAATTATTAATTTCTTCTTTAAAATTAATTGAGGTTCCAGAATATATTGACAATTTAACGTCGTAAATGTCGAATATAGCTATTATACTCTCGACAAGCGTTATATTCTGTGCTGATATCCCCCTGTAAACACGTACATACTAAATATATGTACGTATATGAACGAAAACACGGTTCTCGGTAGATTCCGAAGAAAACGGTATAAGAGTCATTTGGTAAAATGCTTGCAATTCTAGCGAGCGCAGAAGAGCATTCCAAATTCGATTTCCGCTTCGACAGTTACGTGAATGTCAAATACGTAGTTATCTTTCGTTTCTAAACTTGTTTTTTATGTTTATGGAAATAATACGTGGAATTATATTGTTCATATATTTTTTTACAACACAAGACCTCAAACTTCGTGGCTCCGAAGGCTCAGTAAGCAACATGCTAGTTGTCGTTGGTAACAATTGTTAAATTCCTTGAAAGCATTCGACAAACAAGTTAGTCTCTAGCCCTTATGTACTTAAATTCACATTAGGACATTCTATGAACGGATGTTCCATACCTCCAGCAGTTACGGGCTGAACTACATCCAGCAATTTAACGTAAAACTGGACATGCCGAAAATATCACCCGAAGCATAAAAAAACAATAAATATTCATAAACGGATATTCAATAACATATTTATTTCTATCTTTTTATCTCTTTGTTACTAAGGGCAATGTAAGCCGCAAATAAACTATTTCTTTCTTTTTTCATATTTCTTTCTAATAGAGACTGCCTCGTTGGTCGTGTTGGTTGTAAGTGCGACTGACGATCAGGGGGTCCTGGGTTCGATTCCCGGGTCGGACACTATGGAATTTTTCTAATTTAGATTTTCAAGTAGTGTCTCGGAGTCTGGATTTGTGCCCGGTGCATGGCAATAGGCTCACCACCTATTCCATAGTGGGACGGTAAACGCAACTGGTGAATTGTGGGAGTGTTCTACACTCCTCTGCCGACCTCTTCGGGGATAACAGGCGTGACGTTACGTCTTTCTAATAGAATTTTGACGACGTCATCTTTTTGTTTCACGTGATAGTAATGTAATGGGCCCCCATCAAAGTATCCTACGGGAGTTGCGTAAAATTGAAACGCGCATTTTACGAGTGAACGCCCGGGGATCTTTCTCATCCATCAAACGGGATTTCCTCGCTGATTGGGCCCCTTATCGGTTTACTGCGGACAGGCTGCGAACAAAGATGCGTCTCACTCTCGCCGCGCGCGAAGCAAAGAACATCATATTTTGTCAGATTCTATTATTCGTCAAAAGGTTAACGCCGAAAAAAGGTTCTTAGGGTAGGATTTTCGTTAAGCTCATTGGGACTTCAGCCGTAAACACTGCTAGAAGCATCGATACACATGAATAAAGTGTATCATTATTATTTTTGTACATTTTGCATGATGGTAGAGTCAAAGACAATGAGCGAGAGAAGAAAGTAATATATTTGCAGCAGAGGCAATGGATTATTCTAAACGATCTATATAATGACACATATTGATGGAGAAATCTCAACAGTTGCCATTATTATAACTAGTTTTTCTATTCCTTTCTCTCTCTCTTTTCTTTTCTCTGTCTTTTCTTTTCTTTTTCTTTATCTCTTTTATTCTTTCCCTATTTTCCTCACACATTTTCTCTAACCCTCTACTATAGGTATATGACAAAGTATTTGATAATAAAAAAGCACATACATAATAATATATAGTGTACAAATCAACTCAAAGTATATTAATCTATGTATTTCCCAACACAAAGCACGTGTAAGACACAATATAGCGGTTACATAACACAGTATATTAAGGCCTCCGTTATAGATAAAGTTAATTGAAGTCCACTTATATCTGACCTCATTAAGGCGGTGGCCACGCGGCGCCACGCACCGCCGCGGTCGCCGGTAAACGCGGCGTTAGCTTGTATGAAATCCAACGCGCTGAATGCGCGTTAGATCAGTGAAAATGGCCTAATAGCTTTTACGACGTAGATTCTCAAACTTTTTTGACCATCAAACTTGCAAGTCAAGTTTGAATCTGCTTTGAAACTCACTACTTGTCAATTATAAATATTATAACATAACGTAAAATCATGCCTGTTATCTCCCAAGAGGTAGGCAGAAGAGTGTAGAACAGTTCCACGTTTCACCAGTTACTTTAACGTCTATGAAATACGAGTAGATGCTGAGCCCTACACCGGGCATATAGCCAGACTCCGAGCCACTATTAGAAAATGTAAGTTATAAAAATCCAATAATGCCTGACCCGGGATTCCAACCCAGGACGTCTCATTCGGCAGTCGCGCTTGCAACCGACATGACCACACGACAGTCACCCGTCCAACGAGACAGTCGTTATTTTTCATTATTTCATATCTCATATCTGAAATTTCTACTGTCATTACGAATTATTAAAGCGGGTCAAATGTAGAGAGAGGATAACTTGTAGTGTATCAGTTTTTATCTTCCTACTGGTGTCGCGTGCACGCTGAATTTGCGTGTAATCTGGTAAAAAATTTAATCATCTCTTGTTACAACGTTATTATTCCAGAGAACTAATATAGCCCCATCTAGAGCATTTTTAGAATACGGAATGTAAACTTTTGGCCCCCATACAATATAATCTGGTCTCTGATTATAATTCACCTAAAAAAATTGTTTGGAAACATGCAATTGTTTTATCGGGTCATACAAAAATGACTTTAAGCGGCCGAATGATTACATTTCGAGATGGCAGATGTAGAGAAGGGCAAAAAAATTCTCGGCTCGAAGTGTCTCTAATGACTGTAAAGTTTCGCAAATGACAGAAATTGCGCTTGGAGACTCCTTCAGCCGCTTTTTGTCTAAAAATCTCGCTTTGAAGTGCGACGTTGACATGCTCTCTTCAGTACAACTTTTTCTACCGTATTTTTCTACCGTAAAACAATAATATTCAACATGTATACTAAGATTCCTATGTATATATTAAGTCTATTAATAACTACCTTAAAATCCAACAGACAAAAATTATATTCCAAAGATACGTCTACAGCAGAAATATATTCAAGGATTTTATTGCTCGGAAGAGATTGTAATCTTTTGCAGCAGAAATATACAGACCTAAAGTAACTAATACCTTTTCGGGAATTACAAGCGTGATGTTACGTTTTTTAGAGTATCTAATGCAGTATGTACAGGTTTCGTATTACCGCAATTAAATACTAGGTACCTTGATCCGATGTATTGAAATTTGAGAAGTACTGAACTCAAATACGATATCGAGTGATCTTCGATTTCGCCTACGGTTCGGAAAATTACGGAATTTAAAACGACATAAATATATAGTTTTTAAGTTTCTATAAGCAGGTAATAATCCTACAAGATTCTGGTTCTGGTAATTTTTCAAATCTTACTTAAAATATTTGGTTTGTTTCATTTCAAGACTTGGGTAGAAATGTATAAAAAACCCCAGCTGAGTCTCGAGTGACTAAGTTTCGGAAACGACAAGAATTGCGATCAGATGGCGCTGCGAGCCGCCGACAGCCGCCTTTTTGTCTCGCAATCTTTTATTAAGAAAACTGCGAAGTAAATCGCGACGAAATCCGAGCAAGCAGCGATTAAGACCTTCTGACCTTTAGGAGAAATTAAAAAATAAATGCTCCTTTAGAACATTCCCTGGTTATCCGAATGGGGACTTGGTCTTTACTTAAGTTGACGTCAGAAAATGTATGGATGGGACGCGAATTCTGGCGAATAGTATCTCAGATTGGGTGGACAAATTTGGTATTTGTATAAACCAATATTTGCTAACAGACGTTGCTTAAAAAGTCATGATCGGAAGCATGCTTTAATTTATAGAGGAACACTATATGAAATGGCGACATTCGGTAGAAAACCAAGAGATTGAACATTGATGTATAGTGTTATTCGAAGTGAAGAGAACCGGAACGGAACCGGAACGAGAATAAACGTCTTTGATAAAGAAGTTATCAAGTGGTCGCCTGGTTGCGAGTATAATTTGTTCGTAACAAAATTTCTAGTTATGAACTAGTTATGTATTTTTTTTTATATAAAGAAGCATACTTCACCCGTATGGATCACAGGACCTCTGAGGATCCCTGGGCAGTAGACCAGTAAAATGACAGAAAATTTACAAAGTTTAGAGTCCATGAGAGAACATTTTAATAGTTCAATACAGTTTAACAGTTCAACAGTAATTACTACGTAGAGTTACGAGTAATATCTAATTAGAGGTAACTTCGGGAAACTGAAGAAGATTAATCTGTTAGTGAACTTTAAACGTTATACGTCTAATGGAGTTTTGGGTGAATGATCAATGATGATATCGACTGGGAATAGTAAGACATGAACGCTGGGCTTCAGTTATTTTTGGATCGATGCCAATTGTGGATACTTCATGTGCTCGTTTTGGGACATTTGGCACAATATCGACTGTTCGGCATTTCAATGAATAATTGCTAATGTTACTATCTGTTAGATAAATAGATAGTGATGAGGCAGATTTAACGTGAAATATACGCTATTGTAGCTCACGTGTTGTAATGCAAATAACTAATATCATTTGAGTTATATGATGCTTGCCAAAAAAAATATTGCACATAAGTAGAAATACACTGGATATTTTCTGTGGCTAAGCTGAGTGTTGTTAAAAATTTATTCGCGTTCCTGCCTAATCTATAAATATATTAAACTCCATTTTTAATTACGGAAATTTCGATACTGCAAGGACGATTACAATGACAACATTTCCGTTTCTAACTTTCGCAATAAAAAGTAATTGAACATACTTTATGATCCATTTCCTATTTCCGCTACGTACTTAATTTAAAAAACAAAGCAATGTTTTGTTTATTGTGACCACACTTCAATGACAATGAAATCCGAAAGATCTACAATGTTAAAGGGAGAATCGTATTTAATGTGAATATAAAGTTAATGAAAACAAACTAGATAAATAAGTACTTTTCTGGACTATTTATCTGGACGGAAAATTACCTATACGATTAGTTCTCTGTTGAGATGTGTTCTGTCTATTTATATAAGTACTCTGTGGACTAAAGTAAGACTTTAGCGAAATTTTACAAACTCGAAGAAATTCAGCTACAATAAACATTTATAGCCATTAATTTATCAATATCTTAAATTACTTTATGCAATTTGTCCAATAACATGTGAGCACAGAATACGTAATAATAAAAAATCCATACTACTGTTTACATAAAAAAGAAATATTGCAAATATCACTATGTTATTGTGTACTTTATATTAATTTTATTGACAAACAAAACCAGTGGTAAAAATGAATAGACGGCTCTATTTATCTGAGGGCAACACTCATTCCACTGTGATCATAGCCACAATGGGAATGCTTGCTTTGTTGGCAGCTTCAGGATTTTAAAATTAGAATTGCGTCATTATTTTTTAATTGTGGTAATTTTGAAATACCCAAACATTTCTCGATGAACGATTCTGTGATAAAACTTGGCTCAAACTTGTTATAGGAAAGGATTTACTGTGTACAATATTATTATCCGAATAATAAGGAAATAGATTTATTTTAATATCACTTTATAAAATTCTCAACAGTTATAAAACACGCTATTTTCTACAAGACTTTCTTAATAAGCAAATTTTAATGACTTGGCTAAAATTATTAAAATGATTGGATTAATTATAGGAATCAAAGTATATGAAATTATTGTTTCCATATAATACCGCGCCATACCACGACCTGCTAGCGCTGGTTTTAGTCGCCTCTTACGACACTCAGAATCCCAACATGGGGTCGTTGAATGTATTCTTCTCTTCCAGACACGAATATATAATGAACACATATTAATAACACACAAATTTTAAAGTAATAAACATATATTATAATTACCGGGTTGCCCTTTAACATTATTCATTCGATAATCAGACGAATTGTATTCGTTATTAGTTTTAGTGTTGAAATGCAAGCATTCGTCACAAACCAAAAATAAAAACACCCAGAAGCTGTTGGAATGCGACACAGATCGTATAGTCTTAAATCAATTGCAGTTTCAAAATCACTAATTTTTCAAAATCGAAAAGCTCTGATATTTTCAATAATTTATCGCCGTTTCATGGCATCATCGTTTTTGTTCATTCGTCACTTTTAATATACTGAACGTTAGGAAAAATTGTAATCGTATCTGTTTGATCGTTTAAAAGAATATTTTTGGCGTAAAATTAGAGACTCCAATCTCCTGTATCGATAAGCTTCAAGCCATTCATTTTATCCAAGCTTCGTTTGGTTAACCCTTGCGGTATAAAATCAGGCTCATTGATGTCTTCACTTATTGGCACATAAACTGTGTATTCTTCTGCTTTCTTTACGCTTTTCATTTCTTCGTTTTCAATCATTTCTCTTATTCTTGACAGTACAATATTTGTTATTTTTAATGCTTCGTCTGAAATATTTGGATATTTATTATGTGTTGATTGTGAGTCGATTTTGTCGAATAAATCATTCGATTTTCCTTTAGAGTATTCCGCTTCATCGAGTGCTTCGTTTTCGTCATCAACGATTTCCATACTATCTAGAAAGTCATTTGTCATTTCTCCTACTTCTGAATTTTCTTTATTAATCATTTCGTTCAAATCTTTTTTTACACTGAAATCCGCTTCTAAATTGTTTATATATCTTTCTACCTCCATATTGAAAGGAACATCGTAAGAATTTAAATCCAACTCATAGATATTCCTCATTTTCGCATTTATACAGCCACACAAAGCTGTTATTGTCAATAAACGTGCAATATAGGTGTTCATTTTGATTTAAATGACTACTTTATTGCTTGGTAAGGCGTTGCAGTCAAAGATTAAAAGCATACGCTGAATATTGCGGATTCGATCAATGTAATTAAGTGCATTGCACGGTCGTTCCAGCGTAACAAGGTATGCGATATCGTTTTAAATTAAAACGCAGAGTAAAGTCGCGTCTAGATTGATAAATTGCAAAGCAACGTTTGACATACTAAGTAATGAGATATCTAAGAAAATAAATGAAAGTGATGTATTATAATAATACATCAAGTCCTTTAAAGACTAGACTATATGTTTTCTTTACAGAACCAAGGTATTTTCTCTATATTCATCACTCTCTTTGTAAATGCACGCCTATCTAGGACTGCTGGCCATCCATCAGTAAAAACCTAATAAAAATTAATGAAAATGTCGTTCTTTGCTCTTATATCTACGTTTGTCATTTAAATACGAAAAATTTCAATTAAGTAACGAATTTAGAACAGGAGCAATTTAAATAACGATGTAAGAATAGAGAAAATAATGTAATAACAATACGATAAACATTATTGCTCAAAAATGAAATGATTTTTAAGGTGAATCAAAATTAACAGCAAGAAAATAAATATATTTTTTGTATGCAATTAGATAGGAATCTAGACTCTATTTATTTACCTTGTCATATCTCGTGTCAGTTGAATTTAGCTCTCTTCATTACGTATCGCTGGATAGTACGATCATTAGTTATTAAATTAGACGACCTTCAGGTCATTCTGTAATGACAGACATCCGTGAGTCTTCGTTCTCTGTTCTGTTAAATCGTAAATCTCTGATACTGCTTCATTACGGTGCCGTAACATTCAGTCTAGACTGTTTTTGTTCATACTTTCATTACCTTCGAATGTTTACTTTTTTTTTTAATTGAAGTGAGTAGCGAACTAAAATAGCAATTATATGCGACCGCTGCTTTCCGAAGTCAGCTGTCCGACCTCG
The DNA here is from genome assembly GCA_018244755.1 of Jemadia pseudognetus. Lineage (NCBI taxonomy): Eukaryota > Metazoa > Arthropoda > Insecta > Lepidoptera > Hesperiidae > Jemadia > Jemadia pseudognetus. The sequence goes on from DWTO01004181.1 coordinate 10,720, forward strand.
AAGAGGACTGTAGAAATAGGATTGTTAAAGAATTTTAAATAAAGCACGGAGAATCGGCGTACGACAAGGCATAATGATGTTTGAGAGATATGTATTCACACACACAAGCACATTCCGCCAAATCTTGTGCAAGCTCAAATGAAGTGCTAACCAAACTTCACCGGCAGATGTACCAATTCGCAAACTTGGCGAGTCGATATTCAAAACGCTACTTGGCATTTATGTCTGTTGACTAGGGTGACCATAATAACATTATAGAAGATGGAATTGCTCCGACTGGTATAATATTCAACACTTTTCAAGTGGTAACAAAGGATTGTCTAAATGACATTTCCCTAATTTTAAATAAAAAATTGTTCTTTAAATTTAAATTTATGTGCTCTCTACCTACACCGTAAGGGGCCTGGCGGGAGGATATGTATGTATGTAAATTGTTTTCTATCTAAGCGACTTTACTTCTATAAGTACAGTATTTCTAAACGGTTTTAATTAATGTCCTTAAATTAGTAATTATTACGTTTTTTCGCTTTACCCGACAGTACTCGTAGAAAACAACTTTTCTATTTAAAAAAATATAAGCGATATATAGGTACTAGTAAATATACGAAAACAATAAAATCTTGAGCAGTACATACCCATATCTGTCGGTCTGTCGGTTTTTTTTACCCGGCTTATTATTAATTTATTTCTGTTTTACAGAGTCACCAGACAGTCACGGTCACCTGAAGTCAATTTACGCTACAAGACTACGAGACGCCGAATAGTTAACGTCAGTCAATCTTAGGATAAAAATACACAAATGAAATAGCTGAAATAAAGAAGAATAGAGCATCCCACTTTTTTTTGAGCACGTTAAAATGCATGAACTGCCAATATGGGATACCCGTCTCATGTGTAGTAGCGATATATAGACACATATGCATGAACACATTTGCTTTTCATACATATATGTATAAATAAATCAATATCTAGGGACTGAATGACTGCCTCGTTGGTCGATTTGGTTGCAAGTGTGACTGACGATCGGGAGGTCCCGGGTTCGATTCCCGGGTCGAACACTACAAAAAAATTTC
>DWTO01004182.1:0-11790 GCA_018244755.1 Jemadia pseudognetus
TCGTTTGGGGCAGAAATTATCCATTCTGGACTGTTTATGGTTTTAATCTAGAAAATGCATGTTTTTCTTTGACTTTTATCATTGACTGTTAGGCGGTACGAAGTTCGCGGGTCAGTTAGTAATAAATATATGCTTAAACATTTGGAATTTCTTTACACACTCTTTCTCTTACGTACGTACACTAGAAGTACAAGAGAAGTATGTACCCTAGGAAAGCTACTTGGAGTGTGTTTTTAAATCAACCCACAAAGCAGAGAAATCGGGCATGAATGGTTGTATGGAAAATTCTTAGACTTCCGTCCGAACTAAATGAGCAATAATCAGTAATGGTCAGCGTGTGGATTACGGCCAAAAACCCCTAGGGAAGGCCTACGTCCAGCTGTGGGCTTAGATTCGCTCATGATGATGGTAATGATGATGAATCAGTAATGAAATAAATACGGAACATACTTAAATTGCAAATAATAGGTGTACGTAATTAATTTAATTATATTTACAAAAGCATATCAAAATAGTGTGAAACTTTAGTTGATATTAGCTAAAATTTATAGTCAGCTTTGAAGACATTTGGTAAATTCTCCGTTTTCGGCATTGTTACAGCAATTTTGAACGGATTAATAAAAAATCTACTGGCCAAGAAAAACCGCAAGGTTTAGGATTACGACCGGTGAAGCGTGTACTAGCATCGAGGTACGAAATTTGATTCCGGGCCAAGACAAGGTATCAAGTTAGTCGTGTCTTACAAGCGCGCCTCTTGGTCTGTTCTGGCAAAATTATTAGAATTTATTCAGTGATTTATTGAATACTCTTGCCAAATATATTTTGAGTTCAGTAATAGATGAATCGGGTCAGCACTCAGCCGTCCTAGTTAAATAGTAGATTGTACATTGCTGTCGATGATCAAACAAAAACGCGAGTTGGCTTTTATTTTACGTAAGCCCTGGTTTTTCGGAAGCAATTGAACGGTTGAAGTACGATACATCGAATAATTTCGCACTTCATACGAACATGTAACACGCACGACAGAAATATCAATAAAACACCGAATGTTCTAAGCGAAAGTAAATAAAAGTTGTTCCCTCGATTGGTCAACAAAGGTTTGCACTTTAATTAAAATCTCGTCATCCAAAATTATGGCGTTCCGACGTAACAACAAACTGTACTCTTAAAATCAAAGTTCATTCCCGTGATGAATTCACTGGCAGTGTTTATAGTGTGACTGTTTGATGACTGTGACATGGAAACGTGTTCCATTATTGACACGTCGAACAAATGGATCCATTTATTACTTCAATATATTTTTTGTAATAGTTGGCTGTCGTGTTTGTCGATTGCATGACGATTACACGTAGTTCATTTCGCGATTTTTATTATTGCTTTGAACTTTTTATTAGTCGAGCGCCTGTTTAATCCAGGGGTTCCAGGTGCAAAAGCCGAGCAAGATGTCCTGGTTTCACCCAGGTGGGGCGAATATCACTGATTTTTTTTAGTTTAAATTCTCAGGGTAACTCGGAGTCTGGATTGTGCTCGGTAATTGTACCTATTATCAACTATTCTATGGAGCGTACATCGTAACTGGTTAAAAATTGGAGTACTACAATACTCTGCCAAACACTGTGCGGAAATGCAGGCCTAGTGTTATCTTCCATTAAAACAAATTTTAATTATAGCAGATAGAAAAATAATAGCCGTACATGACATCAATCCCGTTGTGGAGCTAATTTGTAACTAGATACTCCTTTTGTTGTAGTATTTGTATGGTTTCTTCTCGTCAAGGTTATCGTTACAATACGTAGTGCCGTAAATGTTACTCAATCAGTACATTGTAAAGACCAGTGGTACATTACTTCATTGGACACAAAATTGACATTTCCTGTCTGAAATAAAGTTTTTTGTCTCAATAATTGTATACTTAATGATTAATTTTTATAATTGTTACTTTGAGGCACAAATTTCAGTTCTGTTCAAAACAATAAAGTCAATTTGGTACTCTATGGTCTCTAATCAAAACTTGGGAAATTCTATATTCTATAAAGTTATTTAAACTGCGCTAAAGGCTAAGCTCTGATTCGAATCATTCGTTACGAAGCACGATACGAACTCTTGAGTACGCTTCTTCCTTTTCAAAGGATTGAAATGCATATTAAATTTTCCTTTTAGTAGAAGTGACGTACGAGGACATTTTATTTTGCGACACTAAATAAATCCACTTATTGTTAAAGGTTGCAGTGAACATAAAAGTTACTTATTCAAATTTGATATGACAATCTGATTTTAGTGTTATTTTTATAAGTAAGCAGGAGGTAATAAAATTAAGTTAGACAACACAAACTGCGTTGCAATTATTATATTCCAAAAGAGAAAATTACGTTATATCTTAGATTAAAAGTGGATTAACGTACATATTTATTACAGAGATGTGATATTCATTAATTACTATGATCGTTTGGCTTAAACAAATGAACAAAAATTACTATTTTATAGAACAAATCTTGTTCCCAAAAGAAAATGCTTTATAATGATTGCATTGACAAATTGCATTTATGGTGTGCATAAAAAGTGGAGGTTTATCATGTATAAATTATATTTATACCTATTTAATAAAAAATACATTAGTGATAGAATTCGGAGTTATATTATTATATATTATTATGTACCTACTCAATTTACACCAATTTAATTTATAACTTTAACCATTTCATTGAAACTTAATACATAATATATTAACCGATAATAATATTCATTATTTGTAATAATTTCCAAATATGATAAAGACCTCGACACTGCTGTTATACATATATTTAGAAGTTTTCGGACAGAAAAAAATATTCTCCAAATTAATTCAAACCATTACCGGCACCGCTCCGCGTATCATAAGCCGAAAATAAACCGAATTTCGTATATCGCTCGGGCGTCCCACCCAAAATATAATTGGGGTACGAAATAATCCAGATCAAAGATTTTCTTTAATTACAAGTTCTTCATTTAGCGGTAGGCGATTTATCACTTAAGAGGCGATCTCCTCAAAAGAGCTGTGGATTAATTAGAGAAAGATAAAATTTGTGAAATAGCCCGAGGCTCGCGAGTGCTCTGAACAGATAAGGGAGGCCCGATGAGGAATAATGGATCTATTAGCGTGCCTGGTCGACCCGTGACCTGCGGGACCTCTGATTTTTCTACCCGCGAAAAATTGTTCAATCGTGCTTATGAATCTACATATCTATCTTGACCACTTTTCACCCCATTTTAGAACAATTTATTCAAATATTACTCAAACTCAATTTTCAAACTCAATTTATTCAAACAAACCAAAGCTCTATGTAACTGTATGAGTATTTAGTACTAACAAAATAAATGTCTTGCATAAAATGTACATTTAATGTTAGAAATAACTATCTACCAGTGAAACTCGGGGATGCAGAAGACACGATCGCACTACGAAATAAACAAAAGCATTCAAGTATTCAAGTTTATATTGCGCTTTTAGTTAATAGAAGTAAGTCGATTCCACCTTAATGGACCATTTATTAAAGCTGCGACCTCCTAAGCTTAGTCACAGATTGATTTGCTTTAGCGATATAATATGCAAAATCACGAGTTTAATGATACATACTTTGCAAAAGGCTGCTTTTTAGACAATAGAATTCGATTCAACAACTCGTTCCGCTCCCCGAACAGTAGAGTCGTGTGATATAATTGTTAAATTGGCATAATAATTGGAGTTCCAAAAACACTTGCATAATATTCACGAACGATCGGTAACATCGGCGCATGCACTTCATGGATTGTTACTCCGGCTTACATCACATCTAGGTACCAATTAGTAGATTTAAAATGATGTGAGAGAAAATTTAAAAATATCAAAAACTATGTATTTGAAGTCGATGTGGGGCTTTAACTGGGGGATTTAACTGTAATGACCGTATCTGCTGTTCCAATTCTTGTAGGTTAGATACTCAGCTATGACATAGCATGTTAATGTGATAAGCGCGAGTATTTAATCTGTTTTCAGATGTGAAATTCGGTACCTACTTATATATCTATAAATATTTGGACATGTGTTAATAAGTTGTCTTGTTTTTATGGTATAGACTGCATAGTTGCTATTAGGTATTCGTGTGTGAGTAGTGGAAAGCGATGGTTGATATTGCCATTGCTCATGTATTTTGTATTAGGTATTGGTCCGTTGGGAAAACGCATCTACAAGACTTACCAGTTTTGAACGTGACTTCGCTGATCAGGATCCATTCGTGCTGGAACGTCAGCTTTATTAATATATGTTTGGCTGTGCGGTTTTGTAGATTGACGTGCACGACCCTCGCATGCTCAGAAACCTTGTCTTGCTTTGGTTCATAAGATATGTAATCTTCTTGCCAGCGTTCGCCTTCCAACGAGAAGAACACTTCAACTTCCTTGAAGAGCTGCGTCAAAAATAAGAACTTATTGAATTGAACAAGAACATTTAAAGCACTAACAGTCCATGCTCTATAAAATATTTCTATGCAATTATTTCATATATGTACGATACATTATTATTTATTGGTACCCAGTTACGAAGAAATTAATTTATATACTCAGGTATTCAAATGAGTTCCAACATTTTAATTAATGTTTAATTTGTTATTATATTAAATTGCACATTTACAAATGTTAATTTCTTACCTGCACGTCTTTGGTGAACATGTTGTTTGTGTGAATGTCCACGAAATAGAAAATTCTAGGGTCAGAGAAATTGAATGCAACATCCACTTCCTCCTGGCCCAACATTGTTTTATTCCACCCGACCCATCTGGTCCCTGTAAATATACACTCTGTTACAGATAATGTCTGTAAAAATAGCATTTTCTTATGTTACAATCTTATAGGGACTTAGTAACAACATTGAATTATAACAAATCGCTTAATAAGTTGATTAATCAAATAAAAGTAAATAGCATTATACGATTGTTTCATACGAAGTTTTTGTACACAGTAAGAAAAAAAAATGCTTTGCACACTGCCGAAATAAAACCAATAAAACATTATTATGGAAAATCCTACCGCTAGTGTCGAGTGGATCAGCAATTTCGAAGTCATTCGGGCCCAGCAGGGAATCCGTTATCTGCCCCATACCGTCTAGCATCATCCCCTCGCGGACGACGCCATCGTAGGCGAGGTCTTCGAATCGGGCACCGTTGGTCATCGTCTGCATGTCCCCGCCTTGCGGCGCAGAGTACGCAATAATACCCTCTGTGGAATAACATAACAATGCCATATTACACCGTCAAAAGACGGTATAACATTGCAAAGCAAGTAATGGTGGCATACAAAAAACCTCATAATGCGAGCAGGATCGCCAGAGCATGATCGCATCGCGGCGGCCACAGAATAACGCAAGCGATTAGGGAAATATATTTTCCCATGGTACGTACGTTTCCAGCGGCAACCGTATAATTCTACGCGCATGCATGCCGTCCTAGGATGGGCCGCGTAAGGAAAGAAGCGAACTTTGGACGCTACGAAAGGTGCTTCCAAATACGACTTCCTCGGCGTATACGTGTTCACGTTGCCTGGAACGAGCTAGAGGAAGAACAGTTTCAAATTAATAATCGTAATTATGTGTATGTAATTATGGGTATGCATTGAAAAGTGCTCATCAAATACTCGAAGCGGATTCGAACAAATGAAATACATTGTAGTTAATCTTGATTAGTGTAACCATAATGTACATTCGTAATTTTACTTATGTCCACCGTAGAATGAAAGAAAAATTATATTTGGTATTAAAGCCTCTTATAAAAATATTTGAAATGAAAACTACAAAATATCACGAGAGAATTAAATTTTGTATTTTTATGAAAAATATCTCTCATAAAATACTCTATTCTATACAAACAAAAATGCCAACAACAAACACGACTAAAACGCCTATCAAAGGTCAATATTTGTTTTGCAACAAGGGCTCTTATTGAACGTGAACGGCAAAATGATTAAATATTTACATGTGCGATCTGATAGCGCGGATAGAATCGAACCAGCAAATTAGTAAAAATATTGGCTGCCTACAGAATAACAGGATGTAAAGCTAAATCAAACATTCGGATAACAACAAGATTACAATAATTTATCTTGCGTAACAGGAACGCTCAAGTTTCTGTTTTCTCGAAAGTGATCAAAGGGAACGCTATTATTTTATTGCCGTACCTGTTAAAGTTGGCCAAGTGGCTGGAAATTAATCAAGTGTCAAAATGTAGGCATAATTGAACGTAAGTTTGTTTCTTGATCTCTGGTTTGTCAAAGTCCATTTACGTTTTGTCAACAGCGCGGAAGACGTTTTACAACCCTTTAAAAGTTAACGGTGAGTCGTGTTTAATCTCGGAATCATGTTTGATCAGCCTTTCTGACTTCAGGGCTCGGATGGTACTTGGGAATAAGAGTGGAAGTCAATTGAACGTCAACGTGTCAACGTGTAACATCACTTATGAGGTTATTTTGAAGTTAAAAAAACTTAACATATAATCCTCAAAAAGATATAGGCAGAGGAGTATAGTGCACTCCCACGTTTCACAATTGGTGAACGTTTACGTCCCAAAGATTTAATTGTTTCAAATAGAAAAACATTTGCTATTTAAACAGTGAAAGATTTAATCTACTTTTTGATCTAAATACATATTTCACTTGACAATTCTTAAAGTGCTGTTGCAGAAGTTGAAGGCATTGCAAACGAATATTTTAATTCTATGATAGTTACATGATGATGAAGTAGGTGTTGAATGGGTATATAAACATCAGCGTTATTATTTAGACATTTTTCGCTATAAGATACGGATCTGTTCTTGGAATGAGCATGGATGAGACCTTAGTCTACCAAATTCAAGTCGGCAGTTTGTTTGCTTCAGAGAATATTATGGAGAACTTGTTTCAAGAAGTAAAAGAGATTGCCAGGAATTCGAATGAAAGGTCTCCAGAATAGATACTGAAATCTGTCACTAGGATTTCACTTGAAATGGCATATTAAAAGAGAATACTTACACTTAATCGATTACCGCTGAAATCTTTATATTTGACCCAGCGATTTAAAGCATCACGCCAGTATTCAAGTGAATAACTTTCGACAAATTCTACCCCGACAGAGTTAGCGAATCTACCCTGTGATTCGGTAGCAGTGATCAGGTATTCATCATGTAAGTCGATTTCCAGGAATTGGCGGCTTCTGGGCGAGATCAGGCCGTTGGGACACCAGGCTCCCCCTCGTAGTTCCGTTCTTATGCTGTTAAAACATATGATACAATTAGCTTATTCATAATGTTACAATGAGAGAAATAAATGTCAATATTAATAGTCTTAGCTTTAAATGTACTGGTACAATAGCGCCACTTCAACGTAATACGTCGAGGTAAAAACAAAACATGTTGGGGCATAAGTAAATAAAATTAACAGTACGGGCTGAGCAAATAATGTAAACGTTCCAGTGCTTCGTCTGTCAACAAGGATGGGTCTCGGGAGCGTCTGCCGTTTAATTTGAATATCTCTAGTACAATCTCGTCAGAGGTATAGTGGGAACAACGCGCGCTAAACGGTGAATTAAGGTAGCATTAGCTAAATCGCTTCTGACCCTATGTAAAGTGACTCGAATGATAAGGCTTCGTCGGCCGGTTCTACTTATACTTATCTCGTTATCTTCGGCGAGTCTCGTCCCGAAAGGCTTTGTAGGATCACAGCCGGTTCAAATTCATATGAAAATTTAATTTTCTGTTACTGAATTTCTCAAATGAGCGTTGAGTTTACGCTCTATTGTCTTGCGACGGGATGCGGGCTTGAGTCTCGAATGGCGATACTCGCTGTTAATTGTTTGACCTAAGTATGAACGTTTTGCGGTCGTTGGATTCTCTATTATTGTTACAAGATCGCTGCATGGTAGCGCTTTATTGTCACTTGATAAAGGTGATTTTAATACACGCAATATCGAGGTCGAAACAATTTGTTTTCGAATTTCTATCGCGCGTCCTCATTTTAGTACCTCGGACAAGGTTTGAATCGAGTGAATATATGGTTAGGGTGTAATTTTTAAAGTGGCACGATAGGTTGATGTGGACAAAGTGAACATGTGTCTGGAATGAAGTTTCGTGAACATTTGATATTCGTTATGTACCTGTGCTCAAAGTATCTGTACATAGTTTTCAGTTTAAGTTTTACAAGAACGAGATTTGTTCCATTATTTTGTGCAATGATCGGTGGTAACAGTGAGCGGTACCCAAGTGCGAAGGTCCATGACGTGTTCGTGTTCAGTGTTGTAATTATTTCATTTGTATATTTAAAGAGCACGTCATATTATTAAGCTTTCTACATTGATTTCCCGGTGCTATCAATGTTTTCTTGTAGTGCATGTTTTTTCTTGTAATAAAATGTAATGTAACAAATTTTTGGGTTTTGTTTTGGTTCTCTTTAAAAGATATTGAATACTGATAATGTAGATAAATAAGAGATTCAATTGATTTGTTTTATTTTTAGTTGTATGTTCATGAACCTCCGTGAACCGCGAACTATGTATCAAATGTAAAATTTATATTAACGACTAATGTGTACAACGTACCGTGCGCTAAGAGGAGAGACGCTCTGGTCGTAGCTGGAGCTGGCCGAGAGGGAATCGTTCGATATCTTCCCGTTTTGCATACCCAGGGGTACTTCGCAGTTTCCTACTTCAGCTGGAGACAGAATAAAAACATTTTAATACATAATCTATTATGCCGACAAAGCATATAACGCCGGCAAGCACGTATGCGAATGTTTTATATCTTGATGCATATAATATTATAGTACAGTTTTATCCACCAGTAAAACACTAACCGTCTGTTCCTATTCATTATAGTACGCTTACTGCCTGCACAAATTTCATTTCTATAGAAAATTAACTTTGATATGAAAAATTTATATGATAACTTTATGCGTCTGTGTAAGAATCATACATACTCGTATGTATGTAAAATGCGGTCATACTAAGAAATCAATGAAAATTGTGTGTAAGCAGTACGTGTACAATATAGAGCATTAATGAAAGGATTGTTCTCGTTCCATACATTATCTCACGCATTTTACGTTATATGCCCTGTCGGTAACTTACACTAATTGCTGTTGTACACATATATCCATTTAGATACGTATTTACTGGAGAGGAAACATCGATAACAACCATGCAGTAGTCTGCAGTAGGTGCCAAAAGGAAGTAAAGCAACATAATTACTTCTTGGAAAAATGGTAAGATCACATAGAGACTGAAGAAGGAAAAACAGAAGTGCTAGATTACATTGAACTGCATTATTACATTGCATTTTTCATTTCTCACTTTTCAATTAATTGACTACCATCGTTGGCGAGGTAAATTTCAACATTTACGTTTCTGTTGCTGATGCCGTTTTCTGGTGCATTCTCATTGAATGTTTTCTATTGTTCATACGTATCATTCGAGATTATAATTATGCAAAACGAAAATACAGTGCATCTCGAGAAATCGCCATGAACCTGTTCGTTCTCTTCGCTCTTGTGTCGCCAGGGTATTTTCAACAAAGAGAAAAAATGACAAGCAACTCCGAATTTCGCTGTCTGAAAACCTTAATTACCTTACTCAATTATAATGAAATATTTTGAATTATTTTGTTTCTCGCTTTGTGAGGGCTCCTTTCTCTATATCGTTTTTCTTTAATTACAGGGTATATGTCGGTTTGCCCATTTCTCCCGCAGGCTGTCGGAAAAATTACATGGTAGTAAATATTCCGTCTGTGCTTCGGTATTTCGCGACCGAAAAATCGTGTAACGTTTACTCTCACCTCAATGTATACACGTATTGTTACAATTTGTATTTACGCAAATACTGAGTTGAGAAAACGGGTGGATCAAACAGTAACATTAACACTATGTAGGCACATAGAAATTTTTAGTGAAATACTATAATATTTTTAAAGTTTTTTCCAACAACGCATCGTTTCTATTACGGAAAGTATTAAATCATTATTCTTCTATTAGGAAATATATTTGGACTCCCGTAGATGTTAACCCGTAAGTTGGAAGAAACTATTATTTATTGGCGGCCGCGCTTTCTACATTTATTTATGGCTGTAATACTTGTACCAGGTCAATATGCCATGCCTTTAATGATTTCTCCTACACGCTGCCGGAACTTGCTGGCAAGAACCCAACATGGCGCGAATGTCAAAGACCTCCACTTGTAAACGTTATCGAAAGGGTATTTATTACATTTTATATTGACACATCACTATTTTTCGATAACACCAATATCCCATTACCAGAACATCTCACAGTTTCATTTCGCCGCTTAAAATATTAAAAGGTGCAAGCAGATACTACATACACTTATATGCGATAAGTTCATTACAAATTAACCACTATACATGAAGGTTTGTTTGTTAAATACTGATTACATCGTAGGGTATTGTTATGTCATACTCCGACAGCATTATGTGGGGGGGATAGGTGAGTCGTATTAATTAAATTTTCTTAAATTAATTCCTTTTGTTCTCATTAAATACGCCACGGTCGTAATAACAAAGAGAGGATAATGATACATCTGCTTTATTACGAGTTATCGAGGCGTATGTACATGCCATGTTTAGGGGCGGAACAAGACCCCAAATTCTTTGTTTGTTTTCCTACTTTTAATAAAATGAAAATCGTGTATTGGACACGACGTCGGTGAAACACAAAGGAAAAATTCTAATTCGGTTGTGCGGACGGCGTTATTTAAACATATCGCGCGCGTGCGCGTACGTGTGAATTTCGTTACCTCTTTCTTCCTTGAAATCGTATTTCGAGATTTTTGCCTGTAAAAATGTTATTTATTCGCGATATTTGCTCGATGAGCGTGTTTGTACCATCGACAGAGTTATTGGGCCGTGTTCTTTGACGATTGCTTACTGGTCCATATCCGTGCGAATATTACTCATACATACGAGTACGTATATATGTATATAGTGACGTCAAATGAAAAACCTGAATGTACTCATAACATAGCGATTCAAATTCAGGATTATGTACAGCAGCGAATCGAGAGCACACGAAATAATAACAAAGATGTTATTTTAATGTAGCTCTGAAATCAATAGGATAATTGTGTTTAATACGGATATATTAAAGAGCTTCGTTTTTTATACCTGACCTGTAATGTAACTTCTTGTTAAATGTACCTACCTACATTAAAGGCTATGCTTAGCAGACTAAGTTAAGTTGAGATTAAGATTAAGTTTTAACATTAGTATTTTAAAAATAATATGTATTGTATAATATGGAGCATTTACAAGCTTCACGTAAAAAGAAATGCACCACGATATAAACGACAATTGTGTCAACGCGGGGTGTCTTCATACTAACGTTGACCGATCCACTCCTAATCCGTACGCCGCGAGGAGTGACATATTGCGCGCATAAATGACAGGCGCCGCTGAGAAAAACGTTATTGCGTTACGTGGGCGGCGGTGCTTATACGGGCAGCGCAGCGGGACTGCGAGGTGATTTTAATTATACTAGGACCGCGTCACCCGCGCTGACGAAGTCACGGGTTGCCACGTTTCTTTGTTAATTTTAATCTGTAGTTATATCTAAAAATAGTAATGATAAAGATTTAGTAGTATTTAGTTAACGATTTAGTTGCATGGATGGGTAGTTATTTCAAAATCGTGGTAGTTGTAAATTTAAAATTAAATTTCTGTCGAGTGACTGACTGAGTGACTGCCTCGTTGGTCGTGTTGGTTGCAAGTGCGACTGACGATCGGGAGGTCCCGGGTTCGATTCCCGGGTCGA
>DWTO01004183.1:0-11789 GCA_018244755.1 Jemadia pseudognetus
GTAACAATAGAGTGTGACTTTAACCCTCTTTCTGTGTCAGTGTCCTATAGTAGATTGATAAAAGAGTTGATCGTGATCATGATGTTTACAGACGTAACATCACGCCTGTAATCTCCAAAGAGGTAGGCAGAGGAGTGCAGTACACTCTCACGTTTCATCATTTACGTTTATGTCCCGCTATGCAATAGGTGGTGAGCCACTACTAGAAAATCTAAGTTAGAAAAATCCTATAGTGCCCGAGCCGGTATTTAAACCCAGGAGCTCTCTATCGGCAGTCGCGCTTGCGACCGACGCGACCAACGAGGCTATAAATTGACTATATTAGTAATTTTTCCTTATTATGCAGGTTTGTATTATGAATCTAAAAATTCTATATATCTTTATTACAATATTAAAGAAAATTGAATGTAAATTTGCACATACTAACCTTATTCCGAATACGCAGTGTGCATTGTCTACAAAGTACTTATTTTGATATTGGGAAAGTGTTTGTTTTTTGCAAGTATTCTACCAAGGTACCTACTTGAAGTATATAGGTAGATATTTGTGTTGATCTATCTATGCATATAGTCACGCCGGGCCTGTACGGGTTAAGCAGAGGACACAGAATGCCAAGTAACTATCGTTAAAAACCTAACGTGCTTCTTGTCATTCATTATCGTACACATAATTGTGTTAATGGTATGCAAATAGCGTCAACTGTTCATTGTTTGTATCGCACGTATCAATCTTACAACGCATCACACATAGTAATTATGTACGGCTCGTTATTGTACGGTAAGTGGCAATATTGTGGAATCCGCGGCGGAGTCGCGCGGTGACGCATGAATAAATCCGTGTCGAGACAAGGTCGGCGCGAGGGCGCGGGCCTAGCTCGTGTCTCGGTTACACTCGGCTTAGCGTACGTCTAGGTATTTGGCGGCGCGGCCGGCGCTGGCAGCGCCTAACAATGGCAGACAGCCGTGAGTCAGCGCGCGACGGGCGAGTCTCGCGCCGGCTCCGCGCTCACCTGTTCCCGCTGCACTGCGGGCGCCGATGTCTGAGCGTTATCACTCGTGTCTAGGAACCGGCTGTGTTGTGTGAGTAATGTCCGCTCTACGCAACAGGTAGTAGGTGTTACATGTACGGGAACATAAGCAAAATGATAAAAACCACGCCTACTTTTAATATAGAAATATTTTGAAAAAAAATACGTAACTAGATTAGTTAAAGAGCAGTAATTTTTAAAACTTTAATAAACTCAACAATATTGATGTAAACAATGTCTTGGGGTATATGGCCTCCTCCTATTAACACTCAAGAGATCAACCGCTTTACTTGAGACTTAACAGTTGTTTAAATTTTAGGAATTTTGTATACCTACAATTTGACTGCATTGTTTCTTTCACCTATTTAACTCTTGTCTCTTTACAAGCCAGTGTTTGTCCATGTCAGACATTTAATTTGTTTATATTTAATTTCAGAACGTACAAAAACGTTGGCGTCTGACATTTCTTTCAAAATACTGAGTTCAAACTAAGAGCAGAGGTCGCGCCACTGACAGAGGTCACGTGACGATGACATTAACTTACTGTTCTCATACTATACCGTTAGTGTGGTCAAACTAAGTTAATGAATATCGATTATTCGAATGAAACTACATTAATCACACCGCCTTTTTTTAAAACTTCAAGTTCTCGCGTTTTATTTAACGACAATCCGTCACCAACAACTTGATGTATCAGTTACATTAAATGTAGAATTTAATCGAAGTAGAGAATAATAGTTCACGGAATAGTAAAGTCATTCAATAAAATCAGGGTTTTGTTTGTTATTTTGAGCAACTTGAAACATGATCATCAGTAGGTACATATGAAATAAACTAATTTCTTAAACAAAACCTTTTCTTATATTAGTAATTAAGTAATTGGTAATTGACTTGAAATTTAACCGAATGTATTTCTTAATAAGGCGTAGTATTCCATTAATCTCAAATTTTAACGTACTTCGATCGTTAGACTGTTGTACTGTGTTTTTTTAGGGTTTGATTCCCGGGACAGGTATCCTACTATTGGATTTTCCAACTCTTATTTTCCATTGAAAATTTCCTGTAGTGGCTCGGAATCTGGATTTATGCCCGGTATTTGGCAAGCGGCTCACCACCTACTCCATAGTGGGACGTAAACGTAACTGGTGCAATGTGGGAGTGTACTACACTCCTCTGTAATCATTTTATGCATCTATATTTTTTCTTTAATTATTTCATGATAACTACATTTATTGTTAATTTTTTTTCCCCTGTTCTGTGATTAATGTTTCCTGTTTCCTGTCTGGTTTCTGACAACAGCGGCCCGTCGACAGATGTTCGCGACGTAAACATATCTACGTAGATACACTGAATCGCTTAAATACTGGCTGTAGGTTATCTGGCTATTTTGGACAACTCCGTACATTTATCATTTGTATTGCTGTATTTTCAAATTATAACTAAACGAGCTTTACAGAAAGATTCAAAAAAACTAACCGGAAAATCTGTTGTGCATTGATTAAATAGCTTTATAATAACCACCTCATTATAATAACTATATATCATTAGTTCTAGTATTACTATATACAATTCGTGATACATAGTTACAAGAACGTTTGGTCACGGTAAAGTTAAAAACTGTTCGTGGTCGCATCTCCCGAACCACAGTTCTCAACATCTATTTTCGTAGTTTTATGAGGCCATAAACCAATTTGTTAACACGGCCATAAGAGTTCCACCTAGCCGCTGGCGCGGCACGCGACCCGTGCCCGCGTGGAGCGGACTCTATGGACTATAAACGTTATATCACGCCTGTCTCTCCCGGAAGGGGTGGGCAGAAAATTGTAGTACAATCATACGTTTCACTAGCCACTTTTACGACCCATCATGGAATGCCATTGCAAACTTTGTAACAGTTTTTTAAATGTTGAACGTATCTACAAATTGTGTAAATAAAGATCTTAATTTACTTCATTGTTGAATTATGTTCCAAGTTTTGAAATCGACGAAAATCGACGATTTCATCATCATTAACCTATTCGCGTGCATTGAGTTGCTTATCAATTTTTGCTTTGTTATAACAACGGCATCAGTGGCATGATTTTCATTCAATTCTTTCCAGCTAACATGGTCATTGCTTTGAATATTAATGAGTTACGCACGTGTCCATACGGATTGATCATCATCGTCATCAGCCTGTCTAAATAAATATACACAAACGTCGTCGTTATATTTGTACTATGTGTAACACAAGTAGCTTAAGCATCCAATATCCGATCTATCGAGCAACCGGCTTGCCAACCTGTACTATGCCCTAACACGTCTCACTGTGAGAAGAGACCCACGACCACACAGATGGTCGTGGGCAAAAAAGATGAAAAGGTTAACGATGATTAGCGCGTAAGCTTTCATGATGTTTGTGGGGATAAATACACATTCATGAGCAGAAATTTAGATAGATTATGGTCCCCATTTTCGGTGTCCGGGCGGAGTAAGAATACGTCCCCCGACTACCGGCTGAAAGGCATCGTGGCGTAAGAGGCGACTAAGCCCGGCGCTAAATGCTAAATGCCCTGGCCGCCTGTGGGCAGCAGCGTAAGAGGTCTGAAAAACTGTGCTCTGCGATCCCAGCCCGCATGCCCAGCGCGGGGATTATGAGCATAACTCCTCAGGGGAGGCCTGTGTCCAGCAGTGGACTGCAATTGGCTGATAATGATGCCGCAAATGAAAGCCCATGGTCGATGTGATCGTCAGCTACTTTGTTCCCAATCGGACCAGCGCACGAGCGCCCGAACAGTGTCTCGGAAGCTATCAAGCACTGCGGCGGCGCCGCTCCTGCTATGACTAGTTACATCTTTCCTAACGTTAATATGTCCCTCTTATTATCCTCCCATTACATTGGCCATCACCATAATTACGTATTAAATATGGGCGCGAACACGTGTTCACAAATTTAATGTTCCAAGTGTATACATACATATGTACGAGTATATGTACGTTCATGCTTATCAAAATAATCTTGACGTATAACGGAATTAAATAAAAGGCATAGAGATTAACATTTGTAAAATATCTTCGAAATATATTGTGATTATCACGACGTGGCTTACGTGCTTCTCGTGGCTCGTGCGACGTGCATAGTGTAAGTACATACTCGTATGTACTCGTATATATAGCCGGTGTAGAATATTGTATTCGTCAAATTAGTGATCTGGCTTACCTACTGTTTATAACATATAAAAATAGACAATTTCGTAATTTTCTCATGTAGTAAATTAAATTGTTAATTAAAATAAAACTAGTCCTTGGGTCATATGAACGTAATATTCTAACAATTCTCACACAATCAATTATGGTCCGAAAGCAGCCCGTGTATGAAGCCCCGGCGCATGCGGAGGACGCGCGTCAGGTCTGTATAGAGACGTATAGCACTGGGTACTATCTGCTTACCACGTAAGAGACCTAGAGCTTGGTGATATGATAATAATAACATTTTAACATTTTTTAAAAGTATTAGGTACACGTTGTAATGTGTGCTTGTTCGTGTAAGTAGGTGTGAGGTATTTCAGATGATCTATTATTATTAAGGTATTTAGGTATTATCAGTTGTAGCGGCGGTGCTATCGGCCCGCCGGCGACCGCCACTGATACGCCGCTCGCCGCGAGCTCCGCGTTGTCTGCGGCGACGCCCGTGCTTTGTCTGCGCGCCAGTAACCTTATCGCCGCCTCATCTGACCTTTATCAACCGCACTGACATTCGTCAACCGAGTAATGAACATTTATCAACCACATAATGACTAAAGTTACAGCATGTAATTCAATTAAATGTACATTTAATATCATGTTATCAAATTAATGAATATGATCGCATAATGACCCCATTGTTATCATGGTAGCTCTTTTTCCGACCGTGTTATCGTTCCACTGTTGGAACACGGGTCTCCTCTCAGAATGGCAGGGTTAAGGGCATAGTCTACCACGCTGGCCAAGTGCGGGTTGGCAGACTTGACACACCTTAGGGAACAATATTGAAGTAGCTTTAGTCTGACAAAAAAATAATAATAACTAGTATTAAGATTTTTTATAGTTTTTAAAGATGCCATGCCATTCGCAAATGTTTTCATAATTCTATAAGTATCTGATAATATATTGTAACGTCAGATAACCAATAAAATAGTCATTTCGCCTTATTATTGCATCAAAAAAAACAATTTTATACATTGTAAATATTGCATATGTTCCCGCCCGTTACTTTACCAGACCGCACGAGCATTTACGTTAATGACTGAAAGGAAACGTTGTCAAACGTTGCATATCCGACATGGTCGAGTTTCGACGCAATGCTATTAACTGTGAGTGCGAGCCGCGAGCCGCGAGCCGCAGACTTGCGTAATTAGTGATATAAGGTAGAAAGTGCGTCTGGCTTGTAATCGTCGCGACTGGCTGGCGGGGGAGGAATTCGGCCTTCCTGAAGAGCCTTCAGTGGTTCAGGTGTCGCGCCGCGGCCGGCCGCCGACGGCCTGTCAGACGTCTGGCTGCGGCGCCTACCACACACAGGCCGCTTACTTAACGCGACACCCGGTTACCACGCATGTCTGTCCGCTTTTCAACTCGCTCAACGAAGCTGTTATGCCTACTTGCAAGTGCGGAATAGAATCATTTTCGAATGTGTACTTATATGTAACTTTTTGTTATTTTTAATGAAATCGTACGTTGAAGAACGATTAGTTTACGCCGTCAGTATTGCAAGCGTTTATGTACTCGTATATAAATATATAATAAGCAAAAAAGATTAGGCGTAATTGCAGCCAAAAGCTCGCCTATCGTATAGTTAAAAACAAGAATGTAACAATATTGGAGAGTTTGAAAATATTTAGCTGTAAAAGACAAAGAAATTTAAAAAGATTAAGACGATTTTATAAAGCTTACGATAACTATATCAAGAATCCGATAAAAATATTAAACGATTGTTAAGAATACAAAAGATAAGAAGATTAACGCGTCGTAAAGCCCATCGATTCTAATGAATGGAACAGGAAATAAAAATAAATAATGCGATATGCACGAATGATATTATTTTAAATTCTTGGTATTAATTTATCAGAACATGAATTTAAACACCTATCTCCCCCAGACGAAACAGAGGCCTCGAGATATCTCGTGACACATTGCAGTTGAACGATAAAGACACTTTCAAAAGTCAACGCATTCGCCTCGGCCAATCCAATGCCTACGTCATGAGGGCTTAATATTTAGTTAATAAATGTACATTACACTAACATTTGTAGTTGAGAAGTGGTAGAATCGTCTTGTAATTTAAATAGCCGGAGGGAATACTTTCAATTCGTGTTTCTGAAACTATGAGCACAATGTTGCCTTTTTACTCTGCAGTTGGAAAGTTACCAAGTGCAGACACCTCGAGGCTCAAATCGCAACTTACCCCTGACGAGCACCGATGCACTGTGAAAAATCGGACGTAGATCTTTAGATATAAATACCTCTTACGGTCTGCTTCCAATAATTCCTCAGATCTTACTTTAAATGAAATTGGATGCAAGGAATTTCTTAGCATTAGAAAACCTAGACCATCTTTAGTGTGACCTAGAAGCAATTTCTAACTGAGTCTGTAATCAACTCAGCTATATTGTTGTTACATTATGTGGGCACTGCGGGTGGTCATAAATGAAACTGAATTTAATTACAAAAGGCCCTTTAATCACGATATAGATTACAAAGGTCTTAAAACTACGCGATGCGACGCGGTTACTTATTGAAGCTAGGGGTGTCCACTCGGCCCGAAGTTACGCAGACGAGAGAGACGCGGGACTGCGCGCCGATTAACTATGTATATTAATGTGTATTGTGAAAGCACCTTAGGTATTTTCCCCATGTAACGCAGTGTTGGTCACTGTTGTTATTTTTTTAATATTGCACCAGCCGGCGTTATTTCCGAGTCGTCCAACTTACAATTGTGCAAGACAAGAGTGAATGAGCACTTTATAGGATACATCTCGCTTACCATCCGGTGAGATCGCAGTCGAACGCAAGTCTATGGCTATAAAAACGTATGAAGTGAAGTCATTTAGTGCGCGGAAGCCGACAAGAAGTGGGTACACGCTAACACACTCGTTCCATTGTTGGCTGGTTGCTACATGGTCTCGCACTCAGCTCTCTGTGAACGACCTGCTGACACTCTAAAAGGCGCGTCGTGCACAGTTCAACTGTAATTTCTATTGATACTATTCCGCTGTTAGACACATTTTTCTCAGGCGGCGAAGCGTGTCGTCTAGACGTGGAGCGGAGGCGGAAGCGGTTGGGGTGTAGTGCGGCGAACGATCATATATATCGTTTTTAATTTAATTTATTCTCTAACAGCCATCGGGGATACTGTAGTACCTACTCCGACGAACTCGCTTTTGTGGAGAGTAAAGAGCGAAATGTTTGTTTATTTTGATATTTAGCGTGGCAAACAACGGGTGGCCACCTGATGGTATGTGGTTGCCGGGTTTGACCAGCACGTTGCCGGGTTTGAATACGAGCTCCCTTTGCGCCTTACTTGAAGAGCTCCATGTACTTCCAATGACATTTTATTTGCAAAAAATTCGCAATCTCCTGGAATACATGGATTATATGTTATCATTATGAACTGATTTCTATTGAACGTTGCACAATTGTAATAAGTCTCTATAATTATAACGATTTTTTACCGACCCTTTTTGTCGTCCCACTACTGGAACCTGGGTCTTCTCTCAGAATTAGAGGTTTAAGGCCATAATCTGCCACGTTTCGTTATACACTTACGAGTTTCATGACCGTTACTTCAGGTCACCACCAGTGTTGAAACTTTTGAAAACCAACAGTCACCTAAGCGAAACACTTGGGTAATAATAAAAAATTTATTTAGAGAATTATGAATGTGGAAAAAGCACAACAGACCAGTAAAGATAGAGAGAGGTATTAAACGATCTGTGCTCTCTGCGTACCCGTGAGACACGTGGTGTGTAATAATATTAACACACTAATAACATCATCATCAATCTATTGCATTGCAAATTCAAATATCATTTATTCAAAATTGGTTCATTAGAACACTTTTTGTACAGTCGAACAGTCCACTGCCGAACATAATCCGCCCCTCACACTAATAACAAAAAATTAAATTAACAAGCATTACAGAGTAATGGAATCTTGGTGCAAACGAGCAGGCGCGAAGTGTGCCGCGGCGCGGCTGTTAAATTTACCGCGCGCGCTAACGCCGCGAGCACCTCGTTTGTACCTTAACAACTCGCGTTGTTATTAAGACACTAAAAGTTAAACAAGCGTGACGACACCGGAAGCACTCATCTGGCTCTCGTTGGGGGCTCGCATTCACAACAACGCTCCATCGCAGAATCATTTGAATATATACAAAGTAGCACTAAAAGACGGTATATAACGTCTCTAGTCCCCGAAGAGGCAGGCAGGGGAGCGTAGTACACTCCCAAGTTACTTTTACGTGCCGCCATGCAACAGGTGCTGAGAAACACGACCAATAGACACGAGTAAAATTAATTCTCTTACCTCAAGTTACAACAGTTAATCTCCATGAACCAGAGTTGACAAAAAGGAATCCTATATTAGATATTTAATACGCCCTTATTTCTCTTAGTTTATAGTTCTTACATAGTTCTCTGCCTGTCCCATGAGGGGTCTGGCGTGCATATATAGTATCAATAATTAACCTCGAGTCTCATACATTTTTGCTTTTGCAAAAACTTCTGTTTCTCTAGTATAGTACCTACATTAGATTTAAAAACATTAACATTGTTTAATTTATATGTAAAAAAACACGCGATTCGCATATTGCATATAGATTAACAATTCAATATGTTGATAAAATATATATCTATATAGTATCTCTTATACGATGTACTGGAAAGAATAGACTGACATTGAACATATGACAGTTATCATTATAAGGTTAAATGATAGATGACTTAATTATATGTCTAGACAAAACATGGAGTTTCCTATCAGCACACTGTTTCTATACAGGCCGGAGATAACACGTTACCTACCTAGATAGCAGTTCGCTTGGAATGTTTACATATGCTTCATAAACACAATTAACCTTTAAGCAAACTCGCGAATATTTTGTCTTTTTTTTATCTTATCAAATGTACGTCGTTGTCTTTTTTTAGTTTGAAATTCAACGTGCACCGATCACTCTGTTATGTAAACAATGATTTAAAAAAATATGAATTAAGCGCGTTCCATTTTTGAAATATTCGTTTGATGATTGTCAATTTTTTTGTATAACAATAGAGAACTGTTGATGATTTTTTTCCACATCTTTAAACCAATCTCTATTATAGCAAAAATATATACGGAATGTAAGAATTACTTTAAAGTAGATATTCTAGTAGTGGCTCTGAGTGTGATTATGTGTCCTATGTATGGCAATAGAACCACTACCCAATCCATTGTGGGACGTAAATGTAACTGGTGTACCGAGGGAGTGTTTCACCAGTTACGCTTATAACGTGGATTACAGGCGTTATATTAGGTACCTATCCTTTAAGCATACGATTATATTTCGATTACACTTTGATTCATCAACTCGTATTTTTTAATCGATCTAAGAAGGACTAGTCTATCCTCCAAATGCACGTCCGCCGTGGGGATCGTGGGTAAAACCCCGTTATGTAAATGCACAAAGGCGGTCATTAGAGAATGCATATGTTTAGTAGTGGACTGAAACTGGTGTGATGACATCATATTGTATGGCGATGTTAATATATCAATCGCGATGCCTGACTATTTTCCAACTTATAGGTGCTTCCTAACGAGCTCGCGGCAGACACTGCTGTTGTCGTGTTCTATCTGCATCCATCGCTCTCTCCCTACAGGCACGCCGGTTTTGGAGACGGCGTATTAATAATTACAGCGCAGTGTATCAGTATATTGCGGCGCGGTTCGCGACGATCTCGTAATGATTCTGTTGGCTAATACTCGCGCAGCATTACATTAAAACGAGCGGGGTCCTCGCGGCGGCCCGCGCGAGGCTGTGCGCTGTGCAGCTCGACGAGAGGTGACGTGATGCTCACGCCCGTTATACCGCGTGCTCGATCAATTACCACTCAGCTGCACCTTCTACGTTCGATGTCTACCAATCGTCACCCACCAACCGACCCGCGAATATTTGACAGGATCGCTGCTACATTGGGAATGAAGCGATCGTTGGTTAGATTCCCGCTCAGAATAAATATTTGTGTGGTAAGAACAAGTATTTGCCTGTACTAGAGTTTTAAAAAAGTATGTGCATAAATATATATTTGTATGTATATACACATATTATATATGTATATGCAGTTTGGCTGCCGTACGGTTACCGTGACCCAAGCTTTCTTAGTGCTTTGGTGGGGACCAGATGGCAGTGTGTGGAGATGTCCCTAAGATATCATTATTGTGTGTAGGTACCCCGCATGTATGTATGTATGACACACATACATACAATGTGACACATGTACCGCATTAGCAACTCCTCTGGAGTGGCATATGTTCATAGACAACGGCGGCTATTTTACATCGGATAAATCGCTTGTACGGATGTAGAATAGACACATCGACTGTGTAAGGTATTTGGCACTCGGCGCTCTCCCTCCTATCCCGCAACGGCCTGGCGTAATGATATAATACGAATTAATGTGAGAAGCAATCCGGGAAACACGCTACCAGGCGTTTGATAAAATTTAGGACAATATTTTTCAAGATAAACTAAAGATACGAAGTTATCATAAACGACTTTTCGAATGTCTACTTAGAACACGCTAACTTATCTTTTACATATAGAAATAACTCACGGAGCATCGCGTAAATGTAATAACATTTACTATTAAATGTACGTGTAAATTACATTTTTAAAAGTTTAAGATTAAACCGTGGAAAACTAAAACGCGCGGGCGGCGGCGCGGAACGGCACCTAACAAATCTTTTTCTTGTTTGTCGGTAAGCTCTGTAGACGACCTAAATGATAGTATAATTCAATTAGTTTAACCCCAAAACGTACCCAATTATTTATTATTAATTTCGTGTTTTTTCCCTCGAAAATAAACTCAACGAAAAAGTAATGAGAACAAAATTAACACGTAAATTGCAATCATTTTACTTTATGACGCACGATTACGTTTTAAGTGTTATTTGTCACACACTGACACCTGACAGTCGATAAGTCGTTACAGATTAAGAAATACACCTTACGAGTTCTCGTGCCTGTAATATTGTACATTTACAATATTACACTAATCTGTTTGCTTATGCATAATAATTATTGAATATTAGTCGTTCAAACGTCTAACATCACATCGAGATAAGACAGTGTGGAATTTTTTTTCGTAATCCTTCTTTCATTACTATCTACACGAAAGAATTTTAAAATAAACTATATACTAAAATATTTTAACAATCAATGCATTGTCCAACATTGACATCTAAAAATAGGTTAATTAAAGTCATTAAACATTTGAAACCTGGCCATAGTTACAACACTGACGTACCCTTTACAATTATACTTTAAAATATGAAGCGCTGTCAAAATAACAATGATATGTAGTGATGCTTGACGTATTTGATAAAAACGAGTGAATTTGTAGTGTTCGGGTACGGTAGCTAATGCGAGCGAGGACGAGGGGGTTTCCGGTGTGCAGATAGTGCAGCCGATGGCATATGTGACCACGGCGGCAGTGGGCCGCGGCTGGGTGACCGCTCCGGGCGGTCGGGTGCCATATTCGGTCAGTGCACATTG
>DWTO01004184.1:0-11788 GCA_018244755.1 Jemadia pseudognetus
CGACCCGGGAATCGAACCCGGGACCTCCCGATCGTCAGTCGCACTTGCAACCAACACGACCAACGAGGCAGTCTATATTTTTTATTATTTTAATTAATTTCCAGCAATCCGCTAACGTGGGGTTAAGGTCACTGCATGGGTTATAGAATTAGACTATGCATGTATTTCAATAAACAATCCTACTATTAATACTGACTATCACAGTCGTATTTTCTGATAAACACAAAAGACTTTAGCCGTCAATAGAACCAACTAACTACAACAGTTTAAATAAATTATTGAGAAGCAAAGTAATACAATTTACTCAAGCCCTCCAAATATTAGTTTTGATCATCTAATACGAATCTCAACACCTCTATTATGAAAGAAAGATTCCGATCAATCTCACAAACATTACGACTAAGAGTAGATACAATTTTGTTTTTCCAATAGCTCTTGTATAAAATTTCCTTAACGCGCACATATAAAATATGTAGAATAAGTTATTTGCTAGTTACACAATAACCTTTGAAGACGGTGCTATAATAGTGTTTGTTATGAAATAACAATTCCCGTCACATGAGAGAAACGAAGAATAAAAAAGTTTCCTTTATGCCGCAGACAGCCGCTAGACATGTTAAAGGGTTTCAGCGCGCGGCGTATAACAACTACAATTTCTATTAGCTGCAGTGAAATTCATTTTGTTTTTGTGAAGTATCGGTTTGTGCTTACTAAGAGTACGTAACGATTTTAAATTTGTACCGTTTTCAGGTGCGCGTTGCTGAGTGCTTTGCTTTTTTAATGGCGTCAAGACATCGTCTGAATCTATCTGCGTGACAGAGACTCGTTCTTGAAAAATGAAAGTTTAAAATCCTTGTGATTTTCATATCTCTACAAAGTTTACTTTTAACTACATATGTGTATATGTTTTATCACGCTAAGTTTCTTAAGGGGTGGGCAGACAGCACTCGGTGCTGAACATTATCCTTACAGATCTGATCTTCTCTTATAAATGCACGCTGGTTAATAACTGTAACTAATATTCCGTTATAAAAATACATCGTTATATAACGTAACGTCACACCTAAACAGCAAGATAGGAAAGTGTATTACACTCCCACGTTTTACCCGTTACGTTTACGGCCCAGTATGGAATAGGCGGTGAAATTATTGCCATACGTCGGGCACAGATCCAATCTCCGAACTATTACTAGAGAATCGATATTAGAAAACTAAAATGCCTAAGTTAGAAAAATTACGAGTAATTATACATGCAGTGTGCGAATGATTGGTAATCCACATTATCAAGGCGCATAGGAATCACGGGCAATTCACACGACTGCAGTTTACTCGTATATTATCGTATTCGCTGCATTCATTGAATGGATAAATTATTGGAATTGATCCTTTCATTTCCATACTGTTATAATTGTTATAAACATTATCATTATTATAACTCCACGTCAAATCCCTTACAGGGTAATCAGAGAACACCAAACGCCAATTTGTAAACCGTTTCTTCGACATTCATCAGTCTCTGCACGCGCGCCATTTCCTAAGAGCTAATAATAATTCTCCAACTTTCTTCAGCAGGCGTACATTTTGAGCTTCATACATATATCATTAGCTATAACATATTAAAGTTCTATGTAATTTTGTCGATGACGCAGGCTCTCCATGACGACGGATAAACGATGTATTTGCAGTAACAAAATGTTTCTAACTAAACAAATTCTTACTTGCCTAACTAGGTGAGTATAATTATACCCGGTAGGTGCTTGCGATGAGCCGAGTACCGCGTTCGAGCGGGCTTCATGCCGTAGCAGCTCATTAAATCGAACCCCGCCACAAATACGATCTCATTGCGGTCCAATACTGAATTAATTTACAGGTGATTATCGCAAAAATATATTTTACAGATTTATTTGTACTATATTTTATAGATTGTCCAATTACCAGACATGACAAGGCCAAACTAAAGGAAAATGGTTTTTATTATTTAGCAATAGACTTCCCTTTGACTGCCATTCCACCTAATGGAAAGCGAGATGCAGCCTAGGATGTAGCAAGCTTACCTAGAAAGTGCCTGCTCACTCTTGTCTTAAATAAATCCAGGTTGTACGGATTGGGAATAATATGTAGAAGCCAGCAAGGATTTCCACTGTTTCGCAGTCTGCAGCAGAAACGATTTAGCAAAGCGCTTCGTTCTGCTCAGAGGGGTGTCTATGAGATGAGAATGGTACCCCACCGCACGTCTAGATGTTCTTATAGGTTCTTATATGTATGATAACATTGACAGCCTCGCTGGTCGTGTTTGCAAGCGCGACTGCCGATCGAGAGGTCCTGGGATCAAATCCCGGGTCGGGCACTAGATTTTTCTAATTTACATTTTCTAGTAGTGGCTCCGAATCTGGATATGTGCCCGGAGTATGTCAGTAGTTTGACCTATTCCATAGTGGGACGGAAACGTAACTGGTGAAACGTGGGAGTGTACTACACTTCTCTGCCTACCTACCTATTCACTGATATGTATTTGTTAACCAATTGTAACTTTAGCACCCCAGTAGATAATTGTCACTCATTACTACTCTCGAACGCACAAGTTGACATTTTTATACGATGCCTGTCATATATTACACATTTTACTTCTGTGTAATGTCTATCTTATAGTTCCATCAGATTACAGTGGCTGGCGTACGGCGAAACGAATTTACTAACAATAAAACCAATCTGCGTCGCGAATTAATTATTTTTTAAGCGATGTACGAGTACTAAAATGTGGAAGCACACCGCAACCAGTTAAGCGTTAATTCAATGACAAAATGATTAATCTCTTCCGTTGCAGTGCTACGCCGCGCCGCCGCTGATAAAATTAATGGATTTTCCGTTTTCATTGGAATCGCTTTTTTTCCAGCGTTTTTTATCGAAGGCAACTATTTATTTTCGGCTGGTGTACTCGTACCTACACCGCCGGACGTCGATCGTTACAGTTTGGGTAACACCCATCAATATAAAATCATACATCATCATTATCAGCGACCTTTATCGTTCTTGTTGGACACGGACCTTCCCTCTCAATGAGAGCTACTCGTAAGTCCACAGTCTGCCATGCTGGCCAAGTACGGATTGTCAGACTTCACATCCCGTAGAGCTCATTTTATCAGAACTCTAAGATGTGCGGGTTCACGTGCTTGTCCTTCACCGCTGAAAAAAGCAATATTTAAAGGAACAATTTCTTTTTTTTATTTTTTGGTGCAGCGGAGTAGGTATCTATAATTTTAAGTAAAACGTGCGATATTGCGTCACTTGGCCAACGACGCGCACACACACAGTTTTCTCCCGCCATCAAACTGAAGAGGGTTTATTCTCCGCTAAAAATCAGTAGATCCTCGTCTCCGTTAAATAATCTCCATTTGATAAGCTTTAGCGTCAACCCACGTGGGATTGCGTGCTTTATAGCACGCATTAAAAAAGAGCGAATATCAACATGGCTGTAGAATTGAAATTGTACTTAAATACTAACGAATAATGTTCAGTGTCGAAGAGTGGGAATGTTGCGTAAAGATGAGAGGCAGGCAGGACACCTGTCTATCAAGCGACCCTTGTAAGGCGAATTGTCTGTTCGCACGCGAGTCGCGGGGCTGTCGGCTGCGCGCAGACAGACTACTGATGAGCGTAAAGCATTATGGGCCCCCGTATTACGTTACTGAAGTGCCAATTTATGTGGCAAAAATAGTAATACATTTTCAAAATGTTAATATCTCATTTATATTATAAAATCACGCCTGAATTTCGCAGAAGGGGTAGGAGAAGAAATACAGTAGGTGCAAACCCACGACTTACCAATTATACTATACGTTCCACCATGGAAAAGGGAATGAGCCTACAGCCACATACCGGACACAAAGCTAGACTCCGAGCTACACCTGGAGATTTCAAGTAAGAAAATTTAATAAAACTGTCTGACTCGGGACCGAATCCAGAGCCTCTCAATTGGCAGTCGCGCTTGCCACCACTCGAGCAACAAGGTGGTAATTATTTTCAATTTTTTCATTTTTTATTTCGAATACAGGTTTTTATTTAGCTCATTTTATCAGTGTTTATGATGGGTTTACTGCGACTTGCAAGAGGCCTTGTTATCACTAAATGTAACCTGGGTTAATAGAACAGGTAGAAAGAAGAAGAAAGTGCGGAGAAGGGGGAGTCTAAATCATTTATTGCGTGCTAGCTGGAGGATCAAGGATTCAATTGATAATTGGATTTGTGGTAACTATGTCGGTAAAGTGGCAAATTTTAGAATACCAAATTCTG
Source organism: Jemadia pseudognetus (assembly GCA_018244755.1). Taxonomy (NCBI): domain Eukaryota; kingdom Metazoa; phylum Arthropoda; class Insecta; order Lepidoptera; family Hesperiidae; genus Jemadia; species Jemadia pseudognetus. The sequence continues at coordinate 4,291 of DWTO01004184.1, forward strand.
ACTGAAAATGTCTTTAGTTCCGATGATAGTTTCTTAAATTGTTCATTTGTTTAGCGTCACTTGACCTATAGAACGTACGCAGTATGTTAATAGAGGGGTAGGTAGATATTCCTAGAAGTCTTATAATACAGTCATTGTTTCTTTCAGACGGAATAGCGGTCAAACTGCAGCTCATCAAAATAAAAATAAAACATTGTATCGCGGCGGTCGCTTTACCTAATAACAAGATTAAATATATACGATATTGTGTATACATGTTTTATAAATATATAAACTGAACAATGTGTATAATTACACTTACATGAACCTGGTACGGCAAAGTTACCTCCGTGTAGTTGCGAGTAAACATCGTGCGTTATAGCGGTCGTGTTCATCGTTGAGTCTGATGCTAATGAGACGTTACATTATCACAATATGTAGCTGACGATGTATCTGGTATAATGTAATATGTGTATAGATGAATCATGGCACGAGTTACGACAAACATTACATTACAATTTTCACGGAAGCTAATGGGAGTTCTAATGATTATAACTTGTACAACCTTGTATCTAGAGAGAGAGAGAGACGTCTTCGCTGAACTTATTACCGTAATATTTCTCGTTAAGTACCGTATTAGTTTAAAAGATGGTGTAAGGAATACACAGAGGATGATTAAATTTTGTCTACGCACTGCGTCCGTCCCGAAGTCCAAGTAGAGTAGGTGCGATTTGAAATTGGACATAGACCCAGACGGCTTTACTGATTAATTATTAAAAAAAATTAAATACATAGATACATTAAATGCATGGCAATAGGCTCACCACTAATTCCATAGTGGGACGTAAACGTAACTGGTGAATTGTGGGAATGTTCTACACTCCTCTGCCTACCTCTTCGGGGATAACAGGCGTGATGTTACGTAACTATAACAAACTGCATACTCCTTGTAAGAAGACGTGCAGAATGCTAAAGTGCTTGTATGAAGAAAATGATAAATGCAGACGAAGCAGATCAGGTACCTAAGAAAGTATCTATATTTGTCATTCAGCACTCTCTGCCTGCCCCGTAAGGGATATGACTTGATAATATAATAATAACAACTTCAATAGCGTACAAAAGTAATAAAGTATATTGCTGTAAGTTACCAACCTCAGGACGATTCATCGACCTTAGTTAATTGCGTTTCGTTTCACGTGGCCTGCGCTGACAAACAACGCTATTAAAGATATGTGTAGCATAAACATGACTCATGTTGCCGTAAACATATTTATTTCATTATTTTACTAACAATCATTTGCTACTTTCTGTATAAAAGTCCTGGTAAACATACCGGTAAACATACTCTTACTTTTCACATGCAAAATCCAAGAGACCAATTCATCACAAATTTTTCTTAAGTCAGAATCGTTTATGAAGCAATATAATCAAGCTAGATTCAGGCCTTGCTGAGATTCTGAGAGATTGCTGATATTCTGCTGTAGCTTTCATTCGTTTTCTTTTTATTAACACTTATTGTTAATTTTCACTATTACAGGCAAAATATTGAAAAAGATGTTATGTTATTTCTATACAAATTTATACGTTGCCTTCATGATAAATTAATTGCCATCAGCTTAATTAATTTCTATTATTTGAAATACTTATTTGCTCGTATTAGTGTTTCCTCGGCTGACACCCACTCAAAAAAAACAGATATTGTACCTACATTACATTATCGTAACAATTTGATTGACTATGGCTAATTATTTTTTTTTACTTTTTAGAGCATATTATTTTGTTACTTTTTAGAGCATATTATGGAATAGATTTTTTGAAGTCGCTTTTTTGTTTTGTTAAAATTTTTGTTTATTCATTAGGTTATACGATAGTAATTAATTATGTTGTTCATCATTATACTAAGTACCATAGATGTAGGATACTATGCTATATCTATGCTAAGTACCAATATTCATTTTTGATTTTTATGTTCTATGTTCTTAGTTTTTACGGTGTTCTTAATGAATAAAGGAATAATTTCAATTTAACTCTAAATTTTGTTCTTACTTATACTCATATTTTTCTTCTTTATATCAACATTACATAACAACGTAGTGTTAACACAATAATGAAGAGAACGAGGCCGCCATTACCTACACAAAATTACAAATTGTCATTATACACATTTGTACAAGTGTACCGTTCGGTCACATTTAGCTCCAATTGTAACACAGGCTGACGATAAGGAGTGATATTGTCACCGAGTAAATGTAAATGACGCTACTGTCAAGGTTGGAACACAAACAGTGACGTCACGGCCTTTGAAAAATGAAACATTACAAAACCACTGAACGCTTAGGTAATTTAAAAAGTTAGTAAGATGAAAATATGTAGTTACAAGATATTTTTGCTAATAAACGCTTCGTCATTAGCAATATAAATGATTAAATAATATACAGGATAACCTTACTTATGTTTTTTCGAGACAGCCCGACTACCTTCGGACCTATCCAAGGCCCTTCTTCACTTTCTGCAAACGATTCTCCGCCTCCACCTCTCTCCTGACGGTGTGAGCTCATGATGGAATGAATTTGGTTAGTACATAATTTAAAAACGTTATAAACTAGTTTGTGACTGAGATTCTCTATATCAGGTTCTTCACTGAATGATATGACTTTACATAAGCACCAAAGTATAGCAACAAATATCTAGACATATCCACTATCAAATTATTCAGTATATAATTTCAGTGCTATGTACAATTGACTATGTGTACCAATTAAATCGGAAGGACTGTTTCCTACTGCTATCATAAAGTATACCCGACGCTATTACTACCGGAGGTTTTACGAAGGTTTACGATGTATTACGGCTATGTTCAGGTATATGACTACAATAAATTATATAGGCGGCTTGCAACTCGGATTTGCCGAGAACCAGTTAAACGCCCTAAATTCCGTGGAGAAACGTGCCCGGCGACTTATTGGTAACGACAAGCTCATAGTCTTAAATACATAGCCTCGAGCACCGGCACTGAGTTCCTCGTCTTGCAGTTTTCAATTGGATATATGGGGAGAGTGTGCACAAAGGTTCCATAATTTGGTTTCGCTTGTTGTATTTTACTAACGGACGTCTAGACGTAGGATACCATCCATATCTCGTGGATATTCCTCTGAGCAACGACGCGTGGACTATCCTGCCGGTGTCTGTTTTCCGCGATTCATATAATTTGAAACTATTTAAAACGACAGTGAATAAGTAGATACTTTTTAACCAAGCGTGCATCATCTAGTGCGCTACAGTCAAACATTAGCCTATTGCTAAATAAAAAAGACGTTTTTAGAATACGCATACAAATTATTTCTGCAATTTGTTAACAATCTGAAATGAAATTGCTGCTTGAAACATAAAATAAAAACGCTCTTTTGCTACCAACAGTCAACAAGGGGCCGATAAACCCTCAACGGATATGACTTAACATTACATCCGTTCGCGATACGCCACCGCGTCTGAGCACCGAGCGCTCCAACGGGAGGTAGAGTAAAGTTAATACGTATATTAAACAATGATTATCTGACCTTGAGGTACGCGATCAGAGGCGCGAGCGTAGGAATTAACGCCAGGTCTGCGTGTCGATAACACGGCAGGGGCCAAGCAAAATACTGTGACCATCAACCATCCATTACTGCGCAAATACTCGCTCTCTCGTATAATTTATTATTAATAATTGTTATATAAATAGAAAACCTATTGTATTGTGAATCGTTAATAATGTTTTGCTTCAGTCAATAAGCGGTATTTATATGTAGGTATTATGCGCCACAATATGTTCAGCAGCTAATTTTTTTAAGTAGGGATACTGTGGACACGTTTTAGTAATATCCGAATACTTAGATATTGCACTCATCAATTATTATACATAGGATTTGTCACAAAGCTGTAACTAACATAAGTTCACGCTTGTATTGCCCCGAAGAGGTCGGCAGAGCAGTGGAGCATGTACTTCAACGTTTCACCAGTTATGTAATGCGTCATATGGAATAGGGGGTGAGTCTATTGCCGTACTCCGGTCATATGTCCAGACTCAGTTCCAATACTGAGAATGTCAAGTTATAAAAACCCAATAATACTGACTCAGGGTTGATACCAGGATCTGTTGATCAGCAGTCACACTTGCTAACACTACATCAACGATGCAATCGTCAGGTTTTGATGTTATTTGTAAATTTATTGCTACCATTTAGAAAAATAATATGGGCACGCTAATCCTGCTTTTCCCATTCAAAAGCTGGTCACGCTAACATGAGCAGCCCACGTGAGATCATTATTACGCGAGTGCGCGCAGATATTATGGAGACGTGTTCTTCGCACCTTCTTCTACGAGTAATATTTAGCGCAATTTTTTAGCGAATGTTTCTGTATTATGAGTATTTTGTTTCATCATCATCAGCCTCATCATCATTGGACATAGGCCTCCCTTGAGGGTTTATGCCCATAACCCCCACGCTGGGTATGCGGGTGAGGATCGCAGAACACAGCTTCTCGCGTCTCCTATTAGGATACAGTATGTCGTAAGAGGCGACTAAATAAAGAGAATTTTTTACTTTTAATAATACAACTAACTTGCCAAAACATAATGTGTCATTTGTTTACACGCTGCCGGCTTAGTTCAGATATTTATGCTTTTTCGCGATGGCTCAACTTCGATTTCCTTACGGACGTAACGTGCGTCTACAGTGTCTACACGCATCACTCTGCCCACTCGTACGCAGGTTTCGGACACTTTTCACACCTTCACCAGCAAGTGTCAAGAAACAGGAACATATATTGTATCTATAAATAAATAATTTGTGTTCATACATTATATAGTAAAAATTATATAGTTAAAATGTCCTTTTAGCTGTGCTGCTTGAATCGCTGATGTGGAAAGTGACCTCAGAGTCAACGCCGTGAAGTTTCCCGTTGAGAAATCAACCATACGAGGTGATGTTAGGTCTAAGGTCACATTATAACTGGGTAAGCAGAGTGATTAAACGTGATACAACAACTATTTGAGTAAGTCTTATTTATAAAGTATAGCATATAAATCTGCGCGCGACTGCCGGTCGGGAGGTCTTGGGTTCAAATTCCGGGTCGGCCACTATTGTGTTCTTCTAGTAGTGGCTCGGAGTAATGATTTGTGCCCGGTGAATGGCAATAAGCTCACCACCTATTCCCATAGCGGGACGTAAACGTAACTGGTGAAAGCTAGGAGTCTATTGCACTCCTCTACCGTCTTCGGGGATTACAAGCGTGGTATTATGTTTCTTTTAAGTTTATATAAATATTTCAAAAGGCACCCGCTACAAGTACATCGAACTAACAGCACGTCGCCATAACGCGGTGCCGTTATCTGTCACAGTATCAAGGTACCTGACCAGTGTCGGTCACGCTACGGGGGACATGTCCTCCGCAATACGGTGACCACATAGTCGTGTTTTAAGAGGATAAGTTCTCGTCAAAACGGTACACAGGTCACTCAAACTGCATGGATGACTCTTTGACTCAGTCTTGTCTGTTCCAAATATAAGTTGGCACTACTAGCCAGTACTTTTTAAAAATATTTTTTTTTACATAATGTAAATCTAGTTTGAACTATCCGCGGCCAATAAGAATGGATGAGTATGAATATATTTGAAGCATGAAACGCTTTAGCACTTAACATAAGAAACAAGGCACTTAAATATCGATAATAATGTCTTGGAACATTAATATTACTGATAATACCTTGAAATATCGTCGCTTATCGAAAAACACTTAAGTAGAAAATGCTTAAGTTGAAAATTGGCGGTTTTTACTATTGAATAACATTGGCTAAAAATAAGACTTGAATAATGTGAAAAACATAAATATTAAGATTCAACAGTACTTCATCATCTACACAGAGTTCATCTTTTACAAAAAACGATTCATAAACTTTTGAAGTTAATAATTAATTTAAGCGGTTTTTTCAATCCCACCTAAAATCAGTCAAAATGACTTGAGCGGTATTGTTCGATAAGCGACCAAATGAAGCGCGCAGACATTTGTTCTGGATTGCCATTAAACCCGCAACCATGAACTTTTTAGCCAGGCTCACTAACCGTTGGACCGACAAACCAGGTGTGTATCCTATTTACCACCATCTACATACATTATATGACTCGATGCGATATAATAATTGAGTTCCCTACACTAATTGTTTCTACATATAAGTATTAACTTATTGAAATCGTTGCCATCAATTGATTTTAGCATTAAAAAATTACTTCTACCAAGTGTAAACTCCTTATAACGTCATTTGTTATAATGAGAAACTCTCTATAACGTAGAGTTAGTTCAATTTGGATGGTTTAGCACAAAACCCATACATTAATTCACTCTTTATAATGCAACAGCCATTCTCTATTACGAAAAAATATTTTCATGTTTAGACATCAACAACATATTTAACAGTGTAATTGTTTTTATAATCAGCTTACAAAACTATTCTTTTGAGTTCTAAGAAAGATACCTGAGGTCATAAACAGCAACTGGCTTCTGTCATTGTTAATTGTCTCAACATGTGTGCTATTATTCATAGTTACGTTGTCTGTAGGAAATTTTGATCTCAGTTACCGTACTGAAAAATGATACTTAAAAAATACAAATCAAATATTGGCGTAACAAAACACGTCAGGCAAAGTTAACAGAATATGTATGTGTTTACAATAATAGGTATATTATTAGGCATAGTAATTAAATTAAAAATTATTGTAATTGGTTTACATGGTTTATTATTGTGACTATTATTAAATTATTGTAATTGGTTTACATGGTTATCATGGTTGGTAAATTACGTTTGGTTTATTTTTTTCTTTTCCTTCCGCATAGCGAAAACTCTTTATAACGAAAATAATGCTCGGTCCCTTGAAATTCTTGCTATTTGCTTCGGAGAATTTTTTTCGGTAACTTGATAATTATCAAAACTTGTATTATTTCCGCGTACATTCAATGGGTTAATTATAAGACAAAATGAAAAATATTATTGTTATTCTAATCTCATGAACAAGACCCATTTGACGTAATATAGTAAAAGCACAAGGCGTGTTTATAAAAACACAAACCTCCTATTGTATGTTAATAATAACAGTATTCATTAGAAATACAATGAACAAGACATTCTTATGAAAAAACTCAATCTACGTAAGTATAAACAATGATTGTCCTAAATATATTCTAAATATGGCGTCTCTACGCCGACGGCTTGTGAACAAATTCTTTGTAGTAACAAATTATATTTACTTATTGTGTTTGACGAAGCGATAAAAATACCGCTTTCGTAAATTATATTGTAAAGCGTTCGTTAACGTCATTAAGCATATTTGAATTTTGATGTAATTAAGGTTGCTTTTTAAAGAAGTCCTGCTTATAACATACATACATATTGTCACGCTAGGTCCCTTACGGGGTAGGCAGAGGGCACCGAGTGCCAAATAGCTCTATCCATACAGACCTGCCGCGCCTCCTGCACATTCATCAT
>DWTO01004185.1:0-11788 GCA_018244755.1 Jemadia pseudognetus
CTTCGCGGAGTAAGTTAAGCATCTGACCTAAACCGTCATTACGATGACATTCATCAAAGTATTAAACCGGCACGTGAGGCAGAGCTGAGTTTTCCCATCGTCTAGCCCTGGCCACATATCCTTATCCACTTCCGGAACGTTGATCACCAGATTGGATCGAACACACTTTTATTACCCGCCCGCCCGTTCGCCGCAAAATGAATAAGCTTGCGTTCAGTAATGTAATTTATTTAAAAGGTTTGCAAAGTGAATCACTCTTGTAAACTAACATAAAACTTTTCCTCATAGGTTTTTAACAACGGATTTTCATTGGCTCTCTAGTTAGTGTTTCCCGACTCAACGCATCGTACAGCATTACTTAGTTTTTTCGAAGTATTCTTTCTCTATGTAAAAATATGTTACGTGTACATGTGTAGTTAATCAACCGTCTGGTTACCGTAAATACGATCTGCTAACATTTGTATCAGACAAACGTTTGGAGATGTGCTAAAGTAGGCATTATTTATTATTTGGTACTCTCATAAAAAAATAGAGATCACAGATTGGTTCAATCTCTTATTATATTAAAAATGAAAGTAGATTATGACTTTTAGCAATCGAAAATCACATAAACATATTTCTACTATTATTATTATCAAGTCAGTACCCTGACGGGATAGGTAGCGAGCACCAAAGGCGGCGAACATTTTTATCCTTACGAAACTGACGTGGTAGATTCGTCACTCACTTCATACCCAATAGAAATATAAAATACTAACCTTTTGGAACTCGGTGAGACCGAAGTAAGCCATAGCGGCGAGGTTCCTCTTAGCGGACGCCAGCAGCACGCGGTCGCTCTCCGCGGACCTGTGTCTCAACGTGCCGTTGTAGCAGCCCACCAGCGCCAGGTCCGCCAGCATCCTCGTCTGTCTGTTGTTGGCCAGGTTCCACGGGCACGCGGCGAAGTCCTCCAACGTCACGCCTCGCCACGACTCCCCAGAGTAGCATGGCGGCACTTCTGATGCTGCAACAAGACGAAATATTGAATGTTAAAAAAATGTTCTAATTTAAATTTTCTAGTAGTGCTTCGGAGTCTCGATATGTGCCCGATGCATGGCAATAAGCTCACCACCGATTCATAGTGGGACGTAAATGTAACTGGTGAAACGTGGGAGTGTTCTGCATTCCTCTGTCTACCTCTTCGGGGATTATAGGCGTAAAGTTACGTTTAAATAAACACCAAGTACATATAATATAGATATTATATTGGATGGGAAGATTTAGCTCAGAGATATGCTACTGGAGAGGCTTATGTCCAGCCGTGGGAAGAGACTGGCTCGTGATAATTATATATCATCATAAAAAAATACACTCCGTGAAAGATTAAAATAAAAAAAATATTATGAGCCTTATAAGTTGGCCTTATAAGAGCTAAGCCGATGATACATTTTAATAATTTACATATGTATGTATGTATATGTACGACATTTCATTATAATAAAAATTAAGACAATCATATTCATAAAACGAAACAAGAAAATAAATAAGTTTATCGTTCATAAAAAAAAGTATGTGAATGAACTGAATAGTTTAAAAAATGTTTACAATCACCAACTTAATTAGAATGTATTTTCATTTAACGAACACTTTTATGGTCGCGAAGTTGCATTTAATTAAAATACTCTCACGGCCGAGTACCTACTTGTGTAATTGTTTTCAAATTATATCACACGCCGACCGAAAACATCGCCATTTTGTATAACGCACAAATTAACAATCAACACAATCTGTTTTTATGTTGTACATTTGCATTATTAAATTTTGTAATTTAAATAATTATTGTTTTATTATTATTAGTATGATTATCGGGTCGTTTTGTAAAACGCTCAGAATAACGATCGGTTTTTAAGGTTTTACATTTGCATAATTAAACTATTCTGGTATTAATATCGCAAGGTTTAGATTAGGGTAACGTGTTTAACGATGCACTCCTCTGCCTACTCTCTAGGGGAAATACAGGCCTGATGTTATATTACGTGTATAACAATATTGTTACTACTAGTCATCATAATTATATAAAATCTTTTTATTCCTTCTATTATTTTCCTTCTTCTATTATATTCCTTCTTTTGGAAGATACCAACTAAGGGTTTTACCGCTTTTAAATACATTTTGGGGATAACGTATTTAAAATAAACAAACATACACAAACATAGATAGAAGAATTATTCAAATGCCCTAATTAAATTATATTCTCAATTCACACATTACAAGATTTTTCTTAACAAAAGCAACATGTACCTATTGGCATTTTAATGTGAGGAATTAATAGAACTACATTGCAATACAAAAACTACGCTTTTATATGAAAATCGATTAACATAAATGTTACAGTGGCATGTTTCATAAAGACAACTTGGACAACTATAAACGTTAGTAGTGTACGCGCCTATAACTCGCACAAGTTAACTAGGCACCCGGCTACGATGACGTAGTAGCGCGGTATTGCTATCATAAAACACTTCGTTTAATTATATCATAAACGTAACATCACGCCTGCAATCCCAAAGAGGTAAGCAGAGGAGTGTAGTAGACTCCCACATCGTATCATATACGTTTACGTCTTACCATGAAATAGGGGATGATCTTATTGGCATACACTGGGCACAAATCCACACTACGAATCAGTACTAAAAAAATTAACCAGAATAATGTAATAATACCCGACGCGGGACTTGATTCCAGGACTTCTCGAGAAGCTGTCGCGTTTGCAAGCACTTCAACCAACCAACGAGTTAGTCGTATATCATATTTTTTTGTACGTTACGGTATGAAAACCGTTCACACGGGCGCACAACGATATCCAAGTTATTGTCAGTGCCGTAAGTGCCAACTTGATTTCTGCGTGTTGCACAACTTTAAAAGCGCCCGCGGGCGGTAGGGACAAGTTGCCACGCTTAAAACTAGTCGTCGAGCAAATATCAAACACAAACTACGGCCGCAAAATACATACTTGCACAAAGCGCTATCGATCATGTGAGCCGCGGAAGAATTTCATGTAAAATTCCTACGTTATACTGAAACTTCTTCCATAAAGGCGCCGCGTTCTTTTTAAAATATGCAAGAAATATGAACAACGCATGACGGAGTATGGCTCTTGTTGAGAATTTATTCAATGAAAAGTAATTTATGATGAGAAAACGAAATGAATGTAACGCCTGTTAACGTCCCATTGTCGGACACAGGTCTTCTCTAATATGCAAATATAAACTCTTTAAACATTGTAATAGCGATCGCACGCCGCAGCCGCGGCCGCAAGCCGGACAGCTCGATAATCCCGCCCTAACAACATTCACAAAGAAGCGTCAAAAGATAACAGAATTACACAAGACAAAGACGGCGCCATTACTCATGCAAACGTTGGTCTTTGCGAGCTTCAAAACTGTTAAGCTTCACGAATTGCTTGGTGAATTATTAAAACGAAGATCAGCATTATTATCAAGCCTTATATAATTATATGCGATCCCCAACCCGCACGCCCATTGCGTGGACTACGTGTAAATTTGACCAACAATGGACTTCGGCTTACGTCCGATAATGTAATAAGAAGTAAGCCCATTTCCGTAGATCGGCCACCTAGCCGACGAGCGTCCTATATATAGTACTATGCACTTTCTCATCGCTACTTTGTGTTCAACACTTGAGATCCATATAGGTACCTAAGCTGGAACAACAAAGCGATTTATTTTCTATGTATAAACGATTATTAATATATCATTTCCGTTTTCGTATTGCAGAAATTGCAACACCCGTAAACGTAAATATTCAGTAAGTACGATGGGGTATCGAAGTGTAATTAATTGTTGCATAATTGTAGGTAGTTGCATTTAAAATCAACGGGATAATTTTCAAACTCGTATCTCGGTATGTAATTTTTTTTAACTGAAAATCTAATTTGATATATTTAAACCCTTTCAAACGAGAGTCGTCATTGAGGTTTGTACAAGATTTTATAACCGTTAAGGTCAGCAAAAATGTTCAATTTTATCCAATAGGATAACATATGTCATTATCATCATCATTTATCGTTTCACTGTTACAAGCTGGTCTCCTTTCAGAACGAGAAGGGTGCGAAAGCCATAGTCTACCACGCTGGTCGAATACGTCAGCAACACAGGAAATCGTCCCACACACATATGTACATTATAATGCACACACTTCTTTATTCACGCACTTCAGTGCTACAGTCGCAGAGTAATGTCAAAACAGAGATAATGTTCTCGAATCGAACGTGGGGTCCGGGAGTAGGAAACGGCTACTTGAAGAAGCAATTGTTCGTCCATTAGGGTGGTGTAATGGCGAAACTTGCGGACCCGGTCCGCCGCGCGGCCTCCGCCGGCGAGCCAAGTGAATAATGCGCGTTGCGACCGCCATTTGCTTGTGCGTACGTGTGTGTGTGTGTGTCCTTGTGCGAATAACGAGATAACAGTAGCTAAAGTGTGTGCGTGTGTGCACTGACCATTGTACCATCGAGTAGATGTTATACAAAAAGTCACTGTTAATATGTAGCTCGTAGAAATCTCCGGTATCCGAATAGTAGAATATTTAGAGAAAGCACATCATAATAGAGATTATTGGAACTTTGTACTCTCTGTCCACCTTATAAAGGATCAGGCGTGACGATATAATAATAATAGTCAAAATTATCACATCACAAAATATGCCTTATTACCACAGCAGCATAAAACATTCTACCGGTATTAATAATGCCCCCCATGAATGACACGAAGAAAATGGTTCATTTGAAGGGAATCAAAAAACTCCACTGAGAAATAAGAAGCGACATTGTCGTGTCCGTTACTGTTTTTGCAGATTTACTACCAATATTATGATTATGACTACAGTTTGTTTCTATCGTAACATTCCGTTTCGCAAGCCCGCTACTCGTTTGACGTTCACTGGCCGGCCGGAGGCCAGTGGACATCAACGGTGACAGCGACACAATTTCAATGTCCTTGCACAAGTGCCGACGCTTGGCTAATCTTTTTAGACTTGCGAATACTTTTAAACTACCGCTCAGCTAGTATACCACAGGGTAGGCAGAGATCGCTGACTCACAGATATGACAGATTTATGTGCTCGCATATAATTATGTCGTGTTTCTACATATAATACTATCATCATAAATTCACGTCGTCGCTATTGCGATTGAAATAATCGTTTCGTTATGTATATTGGTGATGGACAAATATAGCTTTCTACGTTACCAATTGATTATAATAAAACTAAGCGCATGCTTTTTTTGCAGTTAGTACTTACCTTGTTTATTACGTCAGCATACGAAGTGCCCAGTTGACGTCTGCGAGTTATACAAGCAGAAGCAAACAGATATGACTCACCAGAGGCTGTGCGCCCTTGACACCAGTGCCGGGAGCCCTTCCACGTGGCGCCGCGCTTCACGTGGCGATATTCCGACAGGTACCTGTTGATGGACAAACATACATAAGTACACAATACATTTTACAGGTGGCGACAACGACGCGATCTGCGCTTACATGAGTCAATATAAATCGTGTCGTTGAACTGATATGTTAATTCGATTGTATTTGATAACATTTTAATTTTGTACGTTATTGGCGTTCTCTCGTACGTCTAAGAGTAGGTATAACTTTTACAAATCTCTACACTTCGCTATAGTTTGACAACAGATTGGAAAGTTTTATACAATATGAACATGAAAAATTTGTTTATTTCCCCACCATTTAAATACAATGTACGCGTAATGTGCATGACGTAATGTTAATGCTCTCATTGATAACATAAACGCAACCAAAATATAAGTTTCACTGCGACGTCCTTTATTTTTACCGCCGCACCGCACAGTTCATAAAATAAATGTCATTTTTATATAACGTATTATATAGACATGCCTACATCGTAAAGCATGAATAACATTCTGCTTATCGTAACCTCGATCCATTTTCGTAACACAAAGGAGATCTATTGTTAATACATTAGCTTAGATAAAAGTGTAGCGGTCGTGCAGCGGCGACAGAGAAGCACGAACCATCATAAGTAAGCATATAACGAGGAACACTAAATATTCATGAAAAATTACTGTACGGTATATACTCAGTCTCGTGAACATATGACTGTAGAGGGCGCCTCAGTCGATAGCGGAAATTGTCAGACGGAACAGTAGCTGATGGGTGTTGTGTGTGTTGACAAGGCAATATTTAAGAAATAAGCTGTATCATCGCATGTAACTCTCTAATAAAAATGGAAACATCTAAATAAGGACGTATGACAATAATACGACATGATACCCTCGTCAAAGTGACGTTATACCTACCCCTTGCTTAATTTACGTTTCGTTTTTACACGATCAGGGTCGCGGAGTTCAGCGGGCGATAAGTGAAAGGCATGAGTATTATCGACTTTACAACCGGTCACATATATCCTGACTGACCTGACTGCTGAGTCGAGGGTCGTGGGTTCCCACCCGGGCAAACATTTGTGTGATGAGCACAATTATTTCTTCCGTTTGGGTGTAAAAAAGCATGTATACAAGTGCATATTATAAACGTAACATCACGCCCGTAATCCCCGAAGAGGTGAGCAGAGTGTACAATATATGTACCTACATAGGGTGTTGTTCAGTCTTCTGAATACCAGAACACAAACTCCTTCGACGGTTGTTTAAATGTAAGAAGGCTATATATGGAGATATCCCAAGATATTATTATTATATTAGTGATCATGACAGGCAGAAAGGCAGACACAAGGCTACAGTTCCGATATATTAAATTCGTTCCGGAATATTCCGGATAGACGTCGACTTCGACTGAGAAGCATCGAACGGAGCGTCTATTTTGCCTCTGACCATCAATTGTTATATTATTGGTTGACTGTTTGTTAGTATCGAAAACGAGCACGTTCGATACTAGACGGTATAATTTGATATTACTATATGAGTGAACAAGATTTGTGACCACGTCTATGTATATTATAACATTAGAACAATAATAGAATAAAATATGATCACATTATAACTAATTGAGAACACATGATGTGATTTTTCCATCACTTCTATGCCCTGTAGGTATGGCATGGAAATTCCGTATATTATCATATTATATTCAGAGATATAAAAAAAAAACAAAAATACAACATTGATAGATGGTAACAGTACGTGACATTTAATCTTAGAAACTCACATAGCTCTGTACAGCCAGAGGTCAGGATTCGCGAATTTTGAGACTACTTATATACATGAGGATTTCCGCCGCGACCTCGCTACTAATGGAGGGAGCTTACCGTGAAGACTTTGTATAAGTCCAAAATTAAAGCAGATCTATTGCGAAAAAACATACGTAATTTAAACTAATAAATCTAACAAACTGGACTAATTAACCACTACCAGTAGAAAGTGAATGATTAATTTTACTAACATTAATTAGTTGTTTGCAAAAAGCGTTCGACCCACAACTGGTCGTGTCGCTTCCTCACTGATTGAGAGATAACTATTTCAGATTCTAATCTGAAGTGTTCCCCTAACGGTCCTCTGATTAATGTTTCTCTCACCTGGCAACAGGTTCCCTGAGCAGTGTGATGTAGAAATACCGCCTGTGCACAGCCGATCCCTCGTGTCGGTCCAGCTCCCCGCCCACACACGCCGTCAGCTCTGTGAAGTCGGCGTGTAGACCGCATCTGATGGCAAACATAACAACATTATAATCATATGCTTAACAAATAATAGTATGGTCACTTTATAATTTTATATAGTATTATGAATAATATTGTTTTATGAAATCCATGTAAACGACCTCTATACGACGTTAGCGCCAATATCCAATGCATATTTACACATTAAGGAACCGTAAAGATATATACGAATGTATGTAACTTTTCAACGGAAAATAAGAATACATTGAAGTGCGATAGTTCGACTCAATCCGGGAATAGGGCGTTCCGGAGAACGTGACGAGGATCCGCTCAGCGCGACCAGCCGGGATTATCGCTGGAGACGTCGAACGACTTCCCAGGTCAATAGGAGATTACGCGCCGTCAAATATCGCGTATCTGTTATATTTAACGTCAGATTTCCTGCGAGCGTTCCCGTAGAGGCCCCGAGGATAAAAGGCTTTCCGAAGGTCTGTAAAAATGCTTACGTTCTGATTGGTTCAATATACGTAATACATGTATGTAAAGTTCAGTGGAATTGGTTTTTTTTTATCAAAGACGAAGATGTTTGAACGATATAAATATCATTTCGTTTCATCACTATGCAGCAAAATCGAGAAGACCATTGTTATAATTTAATAAAATTAACAACTTCTATATGATAGGTGTTAAATACAAAACTGGGAAGACCTAATTTACAATATAGCATAAGTCATGAGACTAAGGTCATATTACGACAAAAATAAATGACCGTAACATACCAAAAATATAAAGACCAATATTATATTATAAACTAGGAAAGGGATGACCACAAATACAGCGCATAAATATTAAAAAAGTACAAAATTTTAATACACATTCTGCGATGTAATCATTTTAATACCGCACGTGGTTAATTAACCACGGTAATATAGAGGATGTAAAAACCAGCGCGGGATTCACGTGGAACGCGATCAGAGAAGCGATAGAGCGAGTGTGGGCGGTGGCGCGCGAGTGGCAGACAGTTCGCTACAATGCCGCCGAAACTAGGGCTCAGTGTCTCGGGGTTCATATTTCTTCTCCGTGCCAGAGGAGCACAGCACACCGCCGCGATTCACTTATTAAATTCTACTTTCCACATTGGAATAGGAGGTGAACCGTGCCTATTGCCGTACACCGAGTACAAATCCGAACACCGGGCTGCTCACAGACCAGAGCAGCTTCATCTGTATTCATCAGCATCGCTCTCTTCAAACACCGGTTTCAGATTATAATTCAAACATTACATAAATAATTGTTCTCGTGCATTTTAAGCGCGTTATGTAATTCAATTTGATTACATTAGTGTTCTAAAACGGCGATTAAATACTAGTTCTACAAACTAGTTTAAACTATATGGAGACATGTGTCGACAATGATACATTCATTAATTATGTCAATGGAGCGGAGAATTTGTGATGGCGTCGTTTATCATTATGTCATTATCTGAATATGTTATAACAATCTTGTCACAATTGAAGGATACAATTTTAAATATTGCGTTACTTATGACACGGCATCAAGCCAAGGTTCCTCACTTACTATCCTATCATTAGTTTCTAATGCATTTTTTGGCTGCATATGCAAATGTATTTACGTGAAAATATATAAAATCGATTATTCTATAACTCATTTTAATATATTTATATTACATATACATTAATTGCATATTAGTCAACAAAATTAGAAAAAAATATACTTTATTAATTACGATTAGGAAGTCAAAATTAACGGTACTGTTAAAACTACAGTATAATTTAATATCATATTGTCGCATTTCCGCCGCATCGATACCGGGCTTGCTTCTACCGTTCACAAGTAGGTCTTGAGTGTGGCCTCGGGTCTAATTTTAATGCCCTATTACCTACGCCTCGTGTCCATGACGAAAGGTTGATGTAGACTTAGTCGCATACATATTATTTCAACCAGCAAAAAACTTCCAAAACTAAATAGTAAAGTTGATTTACGAGAATGAAATCTGTACAGGAAATATAAAAAATAATAATAATAAATTACTTTACAGATCTCATAAAAGACATTTTTTGCGTATTGTCTGATTTTAAAGATATATGGCGTAATTATATGTCTGTTTCTAAACACAGGGTAATGTAGAAAGGAGGTGTTGAGGGTTCGAGAGTAGAAATTCTAAAAAAAAGCCGAAAGCCGGGATTCCCAATCAGTACGAGATATCATAAGATTATGGCTTTTAAAAACGGTTTTAATATCTGATAAATTGATCATTAGCGTGCCAGACAGTAGAAAAAGTTGGTCGTATTTCCCAATTCGCGTTGAATAGATTGATGAAGACACGGTTGTTGCAAAAACTGATGACAAGGATATTGGCTTTCTTTGGATGGGTATTGAAAAAGAGCGCTTGTAGCCTAGTGGTGTTGATGTGTTGGAAATTCAATGTGTATATATGTATATGTAATTATACGATATGTACTTATGGACGTCGGATGTACAAACATACATGCATGATAAAACAAACATCGACTTCAAAATACAAAGAACACCATTCGTCTAATTTTATACACTTCTCTAATATGCTCTCTTCACGGACAATCAGAGCGGCAGAATATGGACCTGGTAGAGAATATAGACGTAGTGAAGTCAAAAATGTATTTTTATATCTGTACAAAAACTGATAAATATGTTCGACGCTAAAATAAAACGGTTTCAGTGCGCTATGCCAAACGTTACAAAAGACCCCGCCCACGCACGGGCAACAGTGCAGGTGGTACGAGAAGCTGTGCTCTGCGATCTCCAACCCGCTACACCAGCGAGGGGCTTATGGGCAAAAACCGGAAAACCTATGTCCAGCAGTGAACTTAAACTGTCTGATGATAATGATGGCTATCGACATTACAAATCGCGGTTCTAAAATAGTACCTACTTTATCCTCGAAAACTCTTCTAATTCTAATAAGTTTTATGACAAAAGTGTAGTGTAGTGTTAAGTGTAGATGAGGCAGAGTGCTATTGCACGGGACGGTACAACGTCCCTATCAAGGCATAAATTGGTATGAATAATACCTACAACGGCCGCTTTGTTGGCACGCTGTTAGCTATCGTTCCGTTGGGAATGTTCAACTTAGCTCTCGGCAGTTCATCTCTACATTAACATTTATGTACCTACTCATTATATTTATTTCGATGAAAAATTTGCATTTGAGAACACATTTTTTATTTTGTACCATGATACACATTATTTTAACGCCTAGGTGTCATAGGAATAAAGCTGTCATTCATTCGTTCAGTCATTTGTTTATTCATTCATTCAGTCATTTGTTGATTCACACATTTATTCGTTCATTCATTCATTCGATCATTTACACTACCCACTGTAAAAATGGAAAAAAGCTGCAAAAATTTTCGTTCAGTGCAATTAACGCATTCTAGTGTTCCAACATAGTCGCTTCTATTTACATATATATTAAAACTTTGCTAGCTGACCTACATACATACATATTTACTTATATGAAGCAAGGCATATTGTACAGTGTGAATCCTCTCGCTGAACTGAGTGATATATTGTTTTCGGCCAGATGAAATCGTAGTACATAAAATGAACAATCCTTTTAAATTCCAATTTCGACATTTTTATTTCAGCAAAGTTGCAACACAAACAATTCTCCATCATGATCACTAACCCTCAAATCGTTTCACTATTGACAACAGGTTTACTCTATAAATAAGAATGGTTACGACCCCAGTCCAATATAATACAACACAAATTGAAGACCAGGATGTTAGATATTGTATATAATTATACATTAGAGAGCATATCGACCGCCTCGCCGGTCGTGTTGGTTGCAATCGCAACTTGGATTACCGTTGTGTTATTACGCGTTACATTTAACACTTCCACCCTACGTACCGGACCAGGCGTTATAACTGAATAAAATAATAACCATGACTAACCGCAGATCGAGTCGCGGTACGAAGCGGAATACATCCTCGGTCGCTCGACAGCACCACTGGTACAATCGACAAGATATGTGCAATCACTAGGCGAGCACGTGTCGGCCAAAACAAACTGCGAGCGAGATATGATATGCGTATACCGGTACGGTATGGTAATACCTGTCCCGTGTCGGGCCGTTCGC